>JAOEGS010003651.1:19425-80496 GCA_025447755.1 Corythornis vintsioides
TCCTTTTCCTTCTCTCCTTTCCATCTTTCCTCTTATCACTTAAAATTCTTCTTAAATACATTATCATAGAGGTGCTGCCACCATTGCTGGTGGGCTCAGTCTAGACCAGCAGTGAGTCTGTCATGGAGCCAGCTGGCATTGGTTCTATTGGACATGGTGGAAGCTTCCAGCAGCTTCTCACAGAAGCCACCTCTGTAGCCTCTCTCTGCTACCAAAGCCTTGCCATGCAAATGCAGTACACTAACAGGCAATGTCATGTCATGAGTAATTAGAAAAAGAGCAGCATGAGGCAGAGACCAGAGTAACTCTTGGTGTAAACTACTCTGTGCCCTTTGCAGGGTTGTCCAAAGCAAATTCCCTTGTTCAGGACAGGTTCCTGATTTTTATTATGCCAGTTCAATTTGCTTTAGTTTTCTTGTTCTGAAGCTGGCTGGCCAAGCTTTCAATTTGAATAATTCTCCATTTCCCATAATCAGATCTTTTTGTAAAAACCATTGGCAAGATTTGGTTTTGATATCATATGTCATTGCGTACTTGCATTGGTCATATGGACTTCGTTGGCACACCAGAAGTGAGACCTGTAGACACATTGGAAAATACATTAGTTGCCCAACTAGAATGTCACATTACATTTGAATGTTTCTGATTTCAGCAGCCTGAAATGTTGAGATCTGTGTTTAGTACAAATGTTCACAAGGTTCAAATAAACTGCAGTTTTTGTTGGTTTGGTTTGTTAGTTTTGTTTAGCTTTTTTTTGAAAACCATTGAATTAATGATCTACTTTGAACATTTCAGATCACTCCTTAACAAACAAAGCCATGAACCAAAGCCTAGAATTAGACACAGGGAAAGGTTAAAATTTGGTATAAAATGCAAAGTTGAATGTATCAACTCCAGTCAAAATACATGATTCAGGTAAAGCATTTCATGCACCTTTATTTTTATTACCTTCAGCGGTAAAGATGTTCTGTGAAATGCACATGAGGGAAGTGAGAATGAAGGGAAGGGAAAGAGATGAGACTTGGAGTGGTTGGGAATGTCATAAATTCAGCATTAAATCTGGAGAATGAAACTCGTCTGTGATGAGAAAGATGGGGAGGAGAGCGAGTAACAGGCACCTTTTCCTGGTGTACTGAGAAATGAAGCTGGCAGAGTTTATAGAGACAGGTAAAACCCTTCTCTACTAGTTTTTGGGCAGGGATCCTCACCCTGCCAGATGACTTTTGAAGATGCTAATCACTGGAATCACAGGATTTCTGGTCTTTATGTTTTACTGGACCAAATTACCCTGTTGTCCCCAGCAAAAGTGTTTTCTTCCCTTTATTCACTGGTTCTAAAGGTCTTGACATTTCTTTCTCTCCATCCTCCAGCTGGTAGCTACACAGAGCTTCATCAGCTGGCCTACAGTATCCATGGCTTGGTTTTGATGCTCTTAGGATATGACTTTCTACAGACCTGTTACTTCTGGCTCTAGAGGTTATTTGGAAGAAGAAATCCTGTTGACTGAAGTAAGAAAACAAATTTCTCATGATTTTTCCCATACTGCAATATTTCTGTCTATCTGAGATTGCTGTCAGGTATATCAGAGCAGGAACAGTTCAGGGTGCAAATTTCCAAATTTCTTTGAGCTTTTACTTTAGTCTGGGAGCTTGCATCTCATTAACTTTATCAGAGGCATGACGGGGAAGTTTTATGTGCACACACACTGGTGGCTGTCTGTGTACCTGTGAACCCACCACTTTGCTGATAAGTGTTAACGATTGTGCTGCTCTTGATATTCATATGACTGCTACAATAGTTCACCTTCCCGTGACAATAAGGAGCCAGTTTCAGGCTTCTGGGTTTTGAGGTCAAGTGAGGTCTTAGAAACAGTTCTGGGGGAAGTACTACAGCAAATACAGACTTACGTCTTCTTTGAAAGGCTTGCTATTTCATTACATAATAAAGAGAGCTCCACTTCTGACTCATTGTAGTCGTTTATTTCCCCTTATATGTAAATGAAACCACAGAACTGTTTTGACTGGAGCTGGTTATTACATCCCTAGATAACCAGTCAGCAGCTGGAAGCTTTGCTAAAGCTGAGGAGGTTATGCAAATCAGTGTTTACTCCACCTATGTCTGCTCACAGAAGGAAACAGCAAAGTTTTTAACATCACACAACTGCCTTAGTATTTCAAAACTGGAAATCAGAATTGTTTAGGGGGAGAAATTGTGAATGCATGAGAAAAAGTCACTGTTTTGAAATAGATGTCCAGTATCTAAAATGGGAAATGGAGGTAGACTCTATAGGACAAATCCTCATGGCTGTGTTTGAACGATGAATAGTGGTACCAGAAATAACCTATATACAACTATAGACAGTGTTGTCTACTGATGCCATGTCTGCATCATATGGTTTTATATGTGCTGATAATGGAAACGTATCTACGTCTTTACTACATTTCTGCCTTACTTGCTAGGAATTCTCATTCTGGTTGTAGCAAAAACCTGAGCTCTACTGAATGTGTCAAATGTGACCTTTTCAAGAAAGATGTCTCTGATTCACCTATGAACACAGACACGTGTGCAAGAGCAGTGTGAGATAATGTAGACTTCACTGCCCTGACAAAGAAAAAACCAAGGCTGTTTAGTTGAATCTGTGCCTCTCTCTGTTTTTCCATTTCTGTAGATTAGTTATATGTAAATGAAGCTGCAGAGCAGCTGAGTGAAGTTCTGTCTCACCTGCTCAGTCACAGGCATTCAAAAGAGATATTTGTGCATAAGATAGTGTAATGTTTCTGGGGTTCTTTTCTCCTCATTTCTATTCCTTTTTGTGAACAATGAACTGCAAGAAAAGGACACTGTGAGTGTACTCTATAATGAAATGTTAATGAAGTATTGTCACAGAGGAAATTCATGACTGCTAGGGATTTTAGCTCTGATGACTCTTGTTCTAAAACCCATGGCTGTGCCCAGTCACCTCCCATTAGGCAGCTGTGAATAAATTTTACCCTCAGTTATTTATAACTCTATTGCAGATTGGAAGGTTCCTGTTATCTTAAGATGACACACTTCATTGCAGAGTTGACTTCTGGGGAAAGCTGTGTGGTGACTACAGGAATGTTTCTGCCAGCTGGCTCGTGGAGCAGTGCCAGGCTCACGATGCTGACCACAGCCTGCAGTGTGACTGGTCCCTGCAGGTCCAGATGGGAGTGTCCTTCCATGAGGATGCTCACTGTAGTTAAGTACTTTGTTCATTAAATTTATCTAGTTGAGGAAAAAAAAAAAAAGGCAGAAGGTAGCAGTTCATATAAGAAAGACACTGTTTGTTATATATCATTCTACTGCAAAACTTCTATTTCCATGGAATCTATCTGAACAATAAGCTACCTGCACTAAATGGCATTCTGTGATACAAGAGGGTTTCTGCTGAACTGTAAATGTGACTGAGATCTTGTTTGCTTTGGCCAGACAACAGTTCCTTGGACAAAAGGCTTTACTGTTCAGTTTCTGGGCTAATGTTCTCCAAAGTGATTCTTACTCTCACATGTGAATTACATGTGAACAGAAACAGAACACCCAAAGCTGATATTTTTATTGCATACCCAAACAAGCATTGCATAGGAATACTAGTGTTTAACCTCTGAGGTAGTCAGGTGTGTGCTTATTGAAGAGATTCCGCAATGCAGGGCTTTCTCCTGCTGCTTCTCACTTGCCTTAGAAATTCCACAGCTAATTGGAAGGCAGTACAGCTTTGCCTCACAATAATAGAGGAATGTACATTGTAGAGAGTCATGAGTGTGAACAAAGGCTTTGCTCAGTCAACAGAAGCCAGAGAAGTAGGTGTACTGTTCCCATGGGTGTTCCTTGCAGCTGCTGTTACCGCGGAAGGGAAGTAATGTCAGTTGTGGCTGGAACCCACAGTTGATTGACTTTCTAGTGCCAGGGAGAAGTTTGGTGGAGGTAGGAAGAAACTCCATCACGTGTTATGTCGATACCTATTGCATAACTTTATTTAGCTTTGCACAGGGGAATTGGATATTTAGAGGATTTTACCTATAGAAAGAGGCAATGGAAAAAAGCCATTTAAATGTTTAAAGTTAAAAATGGAGTGATACACGTTGGGCTCAAATTGCTTATGAAGTGGATTTTGAGGAATAATAAATCTTTATGGTCCATAGCTCTGTTCTGTAAGGTTGGAGAATAAGTTTAATTTCCATCCTATTTGTTAATTCTTCAGCTAGATGGAGTGAGGAGTGTCGTGTGCCCCCCCAAAAAAATAAATTAAAAAAATCCCCAGTTAAGCTTCAGGGAAGAGTTATGAAGTGGCACAGGAGAGTCAACAATCACTGTGTGATAGCTGAAAGGGTTATTTACTTAGCAGGATGGCATCATCCACTTCTCCCTTCTGGCGCAGGATCAAATGAGCTCTCACACATGACAAAAACAGTTCTAACCCAAACTGAGTATCGATAGTGCACTCTCAACTATGAAGGGCCCTGTGTCCAGGATCACCAAAAAGACAGCACTGGGTTACATTTTTGGCAAAAAAAATTCCCTAAGTACAAATGCATGAACATTTTAAATGTGAAACATTTCCTTTCCTTTTCTTTCTTTCTTTCTTTCTTTCTTTCTTTTTTTTCTTTTCTTTTCTTTTCTTTTCTTTTTTTTTTTTCCTCTGTTTCCTCAGACAAATTTTAAAAAGAAATCTCATTCTAGCTCAAGTCCAGGAATTTACTGCCATTGGTCAATTAATCTGTGTGACAGATGCTTTTTCTACAGACCTGTTGTGGGGCATTTACTCAGGATGATGTCATAGTCAAGGGAGGAGCAAGCAAGCACAATTCCCAATATGAGCAACTCCACACACATCCTCATACTCCATGGCACAATGGTAAGCAGAAACAAATGTGCTCACTCCATGCAAGCAGTTTCATCATTCTTTTGGGAAAGTACTTAGTGGAAGTTCCCTCATGCAAGGCTTTCTCCTCACTTTGACACCTAAATTGTTTGTTGAATGATCGTTATTGACCAACCAGTATTCTCCCCTGAATAAGGAACAATCAGTAGGTTCACACCTAATATCTCAAGACACACCATAATGACATGAAAAGCTATTTGTTTTTGCCTTGCTCAAAAAGAAATGTAAGCCGTCACCTCCTTTCCTGTTTTGCTCCCTCAGTGCCCTAGTCCAATTACATTGCTCATGGGCAGTAAGGAGTGAAGGGCAGTGATCACCTCACTGCTCCTCACCTTTGCATCTGGGCAGCTCAGGCAGCAGAACCTGCTCCTTGGATGAAGCAGCTTGAACTTAATGTCTTAATTCTCCTACTCTCTTCCTTGCATCTGAACACAGCTGGCTCTGTTCACCTTCTCAGCTCTTTGTTTGCTGTTGCATCCTCTGAACACAGCTCTTTAAGAAGCTGCAGAACAATGCCATTAACAACAATGGAGTCTGTGACAGTGTTATTCCATTGCTGCTGAGTCCTGGGACAAGGCAGCACAATGGGCTTGATATGTCTTGTGCAACTACCCTCTTCTTTTTAACTCTGTCACAGTGTTTAGGGTCAGGTAGATGTTCAAATACTTCAATATTAAAAGTGGAAGTAAACCTCAGGATTGCTCAGAATTTTTAGAAGCAATACTTCTGGAAACACCTTGCATTCTTTAATTTCTTTAATTTCCAGTCACATTTTTATCATTCTAACATCTGTACATGTAACACTGATGAGTATGATTGTGGCCAGCACACAGATCAGTCAGCAGCTGAAGAGCAAAAAAATCTGTGTAGTTGCCAGTGTGTGCTGGGTCTTAGCCAACCTAAAATTCTTCCCAGTGTTCTCTGCTACTGTTTGAGATGGGATATTGAGCTCAACTATTGGCCTGATGTGGGCCATACAGTCTTATTTTTTGCTTCCTATTTTGCTTTTCCTTTTTGTTGTTGTTGCTTTTTAGAAAACCTGAAGGGGGTTAGAATTGTTAAAGCATGAACTACTTTTTAAAAAGTTGCACGATACAACAAAATGTATCAGCAAAAGAGTAACTTCTACAGGATCCAAAACTGAGGCAAAGATCAAGACTCTGTGTGTCCATACAGGCTTAAAATCCCTGTTGCTGTGATTTGTTTGAAGTAGTTTAATTCCCATTAATCTTCTAATAGTCTGTATGTTTATGCAGCTGGGAATGAGACAGACAAAATACAGTTAAAAAACACAGACTCATGTCTTTTTCATCTGTCTGCTTAATTACTTTTGTCTTCAGAGACACTGTATTAGTGGTAAAATAATTTTTTTTAAAGACCTGTCTTTCAAATAAAAATAAGATAAATTCAGTTAACTTGTCCATATCATAGAATCATAGAATGTACTGGGTTGGAGCTTCCACTTATCTTAATTTACAAAGAAATACCATGGGAAATTATTGAAATATTACTAGATTTTAGAGCTACTCTAAACACATTTTTAATGGCCAAAGTTAAGGAACATGAATCCAATTGATCACTTCCAACTTCAACTCCTGTTCCTGGTTTGCTGCATGATTAACTATATGAAACTAAACTACATAGAGAGAACAGAATGTGTTAGTTTTCTGCCCTTGAAATTCCATGGCATATGACTCAAGGGGATATAAAAAATATGGTTTCATATTTCTTCAAATTTTCCCATGGAATTTCAAATTTAGATTACTGTGGGGACCTTACTCTTCTAAAAGTAATTCATAAGTGTCTTAGAACAGACTCTGGGCCATTTAGTAAACCTCTGTTGCACAGAATATATCAAAAGAAGCCTAACACATGTATTCAATCCATAAATACTCCAGAGTGTAGACCTAAGGTCTAGCCTCCTCTCTTCATGAAGGCAGGCAGCACACTTAATTCAGCTGTTTAAAATACAGTGGAAGTTTTTCCTATCCTCAAGTCCAGTGATTCCAGGTTGTTTCAGCCAAAGCCTGAACACACAGGCAATCTTTCTGCAAGCGCCTTAGTTAGATCAGAGAAGTCTGAAGTTTTCTCTTTAAATATGAAACATTCCCTTTTCCACTTTACAAAGTTTGTATAGATTCACATTAATCCATACTTGTCTTCTATCAGGAGTAGAAAATAAAAGCTAAATAAAAGCTTTGTTTTCAGCTTCCTTTTAAGAACATGCTGCAAAGTTCTAGAAACTGCTCAAGATTACCTTAGCTTTTATGTTAATAAACTGCAAAGGTAAGTAAAAATATTAATTGCATAGTTTTAATTAGTCCAAGACTAGTACCAAGTAACCTTATTATTTCTCTAATTATAGTATTAATAACTCAATTTTTCAGGGACTCTTCTCTTAACATGACAGGCTTAGATTTACTTTTGCAATAAGATTGAATGCTTAGCTTAAACTTTTTAGCAAAATCAGCTTCTGGCTATTGTGGCTGCAAAGAACAGCTGGCAAGTGTAAAAGTGTAACTTTGCTCCACCCTGAATCCAATACCAGCTGAAGATATGAAGATAAATAGTGCTTAAAGAATAACTCCTTGGAGAGATAATATCTGGGGACTGCATAAGGCTAGCAGGGCTTTAGTCCCTCCTGGGCACACTTATTCAAAATGTTACCTGGTACATAACAGCAGGGAGGATTTTCCAGCCTACAGTCCCTCTTTTTTCCCTATTCTTTTGTGGCTGCTAAAAACTGTTGCCTGTCAAAACTCCTGAATTTCTAGCACTCAGGTTCGGTAATGCTGTAGCTCCACTTATTACAGCGTGATTACACCAAAGCTAAAGTTCACAGAAACAAATGTCAGATCACAAAGCAATCATTGGAATGATTTCAGAAGTTTCCTTTGCCTTTTAGAAGCTGAGGAATCCTACAGTGGTTTATTTGTGAAACATCTTTGCTTTCCAAATAGGCTTCATATGACCTCATTCATTACTTCATTCATTAACAGTCATGGGAGGTGTTAAAACATAGTTACATAGTTTAAAATATCTTTTCTCCACCACAAGGAACTGGGAATTTTCTGACAGATAAAAAATGATGCAACAAGGTGCTTAGATCAGGACGGGGCATTGAATCTTACAGTGAACTCTTGGTATCCCTTATAAGATGGGGTCCCATTCTCGAGTCTCTAGGCTTTAGCATAAAATAAATATACACAATAATTACATAGCAAAATAGGAATTTGTCATCACCTATCTTTTCTTCCAGGTATCTGTGGGTACTTTATGTCCATATTCCCCTTCAAAATAGTAATAAAAGCAGGTAAGAGAAGTATTTTCCATACCAATTACAACTGTACCACCATATATGCACTAAGAGTACAATGGGCACTCTGTCCAGATGGTGTATGAAACTGAGATCCTGGCTCTGTTGACATTCTGAGCTGGAACAGCAGTTGCATGGCAGTAGTCAGTCCACTCCAAGCTATGTGACCTCTTAAGAAAGGTTAAGATGTTGTGAAACACCATGTAAACATGGACTTAGTCAATGGAGTAAGAGTAACTCCTCTGCTTGGCTTGACTTTGCTCTCCTCTCATTAAGGCCATAATAACAGGTCACTATCTGAGCAATGTGCAAGTGTATTAGCACAGGTTATTTGTTTTCCACAGAGGAGGAAGTGTGTGCAGATTAGAAGGGCTAGAAGGGGAGGGTTTGTTTTTCCTCTATAGACACATTGCAGGCAGCGTGAAGGGAAAAAAAGAATGGTGCATTTGGAGCAGAAGACAATGATGTTTTCTGATTTCCTGGAACATTTCCGTCACCATTCTTGGGCCATTTCTGGAAAGAGACCCATTTTCCTCCATTCTTCTCCCCTAAAGAAGCATTACTTTTATGTCCAGATGTGTTTTTATTATAAAAAGTGATAATTTACCTATGGTCATCTTCTTAATACTTCAGGTGTTGTGTTATATTTCCAGATCTAGATGATCTTCTAGGTCCCTTCCAACCCCTAATATCTGTGAATCTGTGAATCTGGTGCAGCTGGGAAAGAATTGCCATGAGGGTCCCAGATAAAGCTGGAAACTTATGTGAATTTTTGCATTATCCTACCAAAAGTCTGGAGTGGTTCAAAATGGCTTTCAGTGCTTTTGATAATGTTCCCTTTCCACCCAAAATGGGAGGAAATGAACAGTGCTTTTTTTCACCAGCTCTTCCCTTCACCAAAGCTGCAGATCATTTAGCATGGGCTACTGCAGCCAGTGCAAAAGCAGCAGCCCTTCATCTATGGCTCATGAGCAGCCTGATCCTCATCAGGCCCTTTGATATTGTCTGTGGCTGTAGGAATGTTAACAGGCTCTTACCACATTAAAGAAGAATGATGTCTCGCATTGCCAACAGATTTGTTTCACCTCTGAGACATCAGAGGCACCTCTGAGGCTGAAAATCCAAGTGCCAAGATGAAATCTTATGGTTACTAAACAGAATAATTAAAAAGGAAACTATCCTTCAAATATTAAGTGATGAGCTGTGAAAAAATGCATGTTCCATATAATTCCCCCAAAATTGCAACATAATGACTCCTGAAATATAAAAGATCTGCAAAGGTGTTTCTGTAACACCTTTCTCTCTGAGGGATGATTAACCTTAGCATTTCTTTTCTACTCTGCTTCTGTTTTGCTAAAAGTCACTCACTGAACACTTACAGTGTGTCACTTATTGTACAAAACTGACAAGTATCACAAAGTTAACTCCCACCTATCAAGTATCTTTTGTAATATCTAATCAAGTAGATGTATTTTGTATGAGAAAATTACTGTCTGAGAAAACTATATGTTAAATTTTATATTAATTCAAAAAACAGAGTAATTTCTCAATAACTTACCTAATTGTAAGTTATCTTAGATGGTTCTTTTCATCAATGTCATGCTATAGCTCTCCACTTCATCTTTCTCCCCCACTGGTCTTTCTTCAGCTGTGGTCAAAGAGTAACTGAAGAGCAGTGTGAGAGTATTTATGCATTTTCCAGACCTTACAATAGATGCTCTTTGGTAATTGTCCACATTCAAATTATTTTCTTACCTTGCCTGATCCTAACACCAACAGAGAAGTCTTATATGTTAACTGGCTTTTAGTCAAGAAAACACCGACTTTTCCGTGTATATAGAAAGGCTACTTGGTGTTTACTGTAGATGTGTTGATCCCAATCCAATAGTGTCATTCTGGGTTTTAAAATACTTTCTGACCTTATCACATATCCATTGCTAACAATCTCTGAATCTAAAAACTATCACCCATCTATCTACGTACCTCTGTACCTTCCCCTGCCACATCTGAACTGAAATTTCTATTGGTGCAATACAAACCCCAAGTATGCACTCAGGTTTTGTGCACAGACACTCAGCTATGGATTTTTTTCCCCTGGGATTTTATCATTGCTTATTGCCAATTTATTGTGAGTGCCTGAAGAAATGTTATATACAATTTTAGAATTGCAAAGAAATCAAGCATCTGCCCTCCTTTGTATAGAAGTTGCCTTAAAAACAAGAAAATGCTGCTTGAATTTAAGTCAATAAGTTACTCCTGGGTTTTTCCCTTTACTTTCAGTTTGATATGTTATTTCCCCCACCCTCAGCCCTATATCCTGGCCTAAGTAATGGTAACAGTGGATTTCAAATAGTTGCAACATCACGCTCAAGAAATGAGCGAACTTCACATGAAGTGAGGAGCTTGCTCCAGATCCTTCAGTTGAGTGCAGCTTATCAGATGTATCAAATGTTAGGAACAGATCTATGATGGACACAGCAGACTGATATAAAGGAGACCATTGTCTTGCACTGCATTGCAATGCACTTAAAGCCATGAACCATCCTTGTACACACACTCTGGAGGAGGAACCTTTGTGCTTCCTGTGTTCAAGAGGACTGGTATCTGAAGTTCTGCGAGGAATCTTACACAGATACAAGCTTCCTTTGTATTTCTGCCCCATATTTTACTGAGTGACTATGAAGATCTACAAATGTGTATCATAGACTTAGGTACCGAAATCCCAGTGACTCTCTGGAGTAATGTACTGTAGAACTTGTGATTTGGTTCTTAAGACCCTTTTTGAAAACCCCTTCTTTCCACTTCTCTTACTAAGCAGCAGTCAGTGGTCTGTTTCCACGTGTATTTTATATCCGCATTCAGCCCCACATTGAACAACAGCCCTAATCTGAACACCAAGTAGCGTGATACCAGCCAATTAATTTGATCAGGCCACCAGAATTCTGTTGTGCAATTTCTACTTTGGAAAGTAGAAACTACCAGCCTGATGCAAAAAAATGAGGTAAACATCTTATTAGCCTCTCCAGATAAGAAGAGATACCGAAAGACTTCATCTTGGGCTCTTGCTGTATCACAATGCACAAGAATCACTGTTGAATTAAGCTTAGATTTTTTTTATTATTATCTTTAATAGAAAGGGGATTAAGTCTTCCTGATGAAGTCACATGAATCACTGTTTAGTGAATTATATATAAAGAACAGAATTCCCTTCTCATTGCTACTATATTAACAATTACAGTAATAAAACTGATTAATGGCAGTTTTAATATTATTTATCTCCAAATCAACAACCATGCAACCCTAACCAGACATTGAAGGGAATTCCATACAGAGGAATCATACTGAGTATACAGTTAATATAAATCTTCTTTTTACTAATGTCATGAAGGTTTTTTCCTGGACTGTGGCGAAATATCTGTGTTATTGCACAAAGCAAAATCATCTATCCTTCAAAGGAAAGGAAAACCATTTTCAAACAGGCCTTTTCTGCCAAAAAAGAGTGTTTCTATTGCATTAGAGGAAAGCATAACATGGGCATAGAGTTTCTATCATTCTCTTTCAGTGTCATAGGGGAAGTAGGATAAAATGATGGGAGAGAAGCTGCTCTTCTTCAAATTTCCCCTTAAGAATATATGAGCTCATAATGGAAAATCAGACCATCAAGAGAAGATATTTTCACAATCTCTATGTTTTAATATTTAAAAATTCCTCTGATGTATCATAGCAAACTATCCCATCATGGAAGTTCCACATAGACGTGTCTGTGCTCCAACTGGCATCTAGGATTCTTGACATAAAGCTCGGGTTCCTTATTACTACATTTGTCCTGTAACAATAACTGAGTTAAAGCAATTATGTAGGGTTTATGCATGTCTGTGCAAGCATACACACTGAAAATGTGTATTTATTTATATTAATCATTGGCTCTTCATGTTTCAGAACTGAACAGGCACTTAAAGGCTACCACTGGGTTGGGCAGAATTTCAAACCATGCATTAGTAGCTTTACAGTCAAAAAAAGCAAAGATATAATACATGGTTGACATAAGCAAACAGGCAGGCAAAGACGGGTTGAGAGAGAAGTAGGCAACACATATGTATAGTTACTCGTTTCCTTATTTTCTGCTCAGTGACTGAATGTAACTTGCAAGTTTTCCTGGTCATTGATGATTTGCTGTTATTACAGGAGTGTATTTTGGAAATTGGAAATTGTCTTAAATGGGAACAAATTGTTTACTAACCTCGATTTTCTCATTTATGAGAATCTGTGAGCCAACGATGGCAGAAGCAGCGTTGGTGTCTGCACGGCCCAGCTTCGCCAAATGGCCTGGATAATAAGAGCTGTTATGATAGGGGTGGGGATATAAACAGTGTTGTGAATGGAGGACCCAAAACTGCCTGAGAAGACATTTGTCCCAAATGCTCATGTAAAAGAGGAAGACAAGCATCAGCCAGATGCAAAGATGGTGCCCACGTCCTCCCAGTGTAGGTGTGTAAGACTGAGTGTATGTGTGGGAGGGGAAGGTCAGAGCTTTTTGGGATAAGTGGTGGGTAGAGATGTATAGGTATTAATTAATATTTTGGAAGTATATAGTACTCTGGGTAATCTGTTATATTATTGATATAGATCTCAAATTAATAGTTTGCTGGTTGCTGGTCTGGGTCATGAATAAATCAATAAACCTCTCTGATCCAGATTCAGCATACAGCATGTGAAGGGAGCAATTTTCCTCTGTAGTAGAACCACCGTTAGAAAGCTGCCCTCGCAGCCTCTCACCCTGCTGTTGCTCTGCTCTGGCTGTGAGCTCTGGCAAAGGGAAGCCTGGGGCTGACATTTGAGCAGCAGGTTGGCTATCCTGGACTCGGCAGGGAAGCTCTTGGGCCCACCCGAGATCACAGTGCTCTACTTTTGGGGTATGTCAGATGGGAGGGAGCTAAAGCCTACCAAAGGTGTAAGGGATCCTACTCAAGGAGAGAAAAGGATTCCATTGAAAATACCGTACATTTACATAAAGCCTTCTGCATGGTTAATCCAGAATCCTAAAACTAGCCTCCTCCAAATGAGAGCATGCAACACTCTGCTGCTTGCCTCCCAGATGTGTGCAATAAACAGGAACCCCATGCACTGAGAACTGCTGGGGTTCATAATAAGTTGATCTCACTGCTAATTGGGGTTGTTCCTCCTTTTATGTTCTTGCTGTTTTTAGGGGCACTAAATATCTAAAATATTACAGATGCTTGTGTTGTTTCATCTGTTTTAAGGACTCCTGAAAGTCCATTGACTACAGTAGTAGGGACAGGCACCATCTATTCATTGCTGGATGACCACATTGTAGCTTCCACCTCTGGGCTGTGGGAATACTCCCGTTGCTAGAAAACACCCCAGATAGATCTGTGTGTCTATGAATTTCTAAAGCATGTCAGGTTGAATTTCAAGCTTTTTTTTTATTATTATTATTTTTTTATAAGCAGAATTTTTCTTCTTTCTTGTAATTTCAGTCATTTTATTCAGGCTTGGAAAAGGGCTAGGAGAAAAACTCCTTTTTGGTCTGTCTTACAAATAAAGTTAGTTGTTTTCTACTATTTTACAAATAATAAATAAGCAACAGATACTTTTTTTTTCATTTTCAAACTATATGTCTGGGGCTTTTCATATGGCTGAGGTCTAAAAGAAACATCAGATTATAAAGAATAAAACAATGGGTTATATTTAAGAACTGCAGCATCAAATAATTACAATGTCAGGTTTTTATCTTTAAGACAGAACTGTTTATTTTTTTGTTAACCTAAGTGTCAACTTTTAGAATACATACAATCCTAAAACTATACAATCTAATACTAAATAATTGCAATCCTAATTTTCCCTTACCTTTACTTGTGATTTATGTGGTAGCTGGGATTTTATTTCATGTCATTATCTCTTCCATGCTTACCAGGTAGAAATAGATTTGTTTTAACTTTCTCTTTCTGTCTTTGTAATATATTTCCCATAAGACAGTTTTGGAAGTTTATTTAGTCTGCATTTACTCTTCCTCAGATGATGAAAAGGGAGTATGAGAGAGACAGAAAATCAGGCAGGAAAGGAAATGCCTATGGCATGCCATAAAGGTCATTGTAACAATCTCACAATCTCATTTCCTCTTTAAAGTTTACCTGGGAGTCCCAAACATTTTTTTTTTTTGCTTTAGCTCTGCCACTATGTAAAAAAGGAACTCAAGCCACGTGTTGCAATTCTGTGGTATTGCGGTGAAACGGAGCATCCCTTTCCTTTCAGTGTTTATAAGTATTTATAAGGGAGACAGCTCTTTGCTTCCTTCAGATCACAAGCCAACCTGCCTGGCAACTTCAGCCGCTGCATCACAGGAAAAGGTAAGAATTCCTTTCTTCTCTAATGCTGGGGCAATGCGAGTCTGGTACCAGCAGCTTCAAATTAAACTAATTTAAACTTAAAATTATTTATTTATAAGTGTATTTAAATAGTTTTAGTGACATTTTTCACAGGACAGCATTTAATATGCTTACGTGCCTGAAGTTAAGCACGTAGTGTATATTTGTATATAGCTCATAGAATTGTTATCTAACTAACAGAACAGACAGTGTTATAAGGTAATAATCTTCTGTATCTTGTATATTCATGTTGCCAGGGTGTGTGCATTGACAATGTAAATATGTGTTTATAGTCAGTTCATTCTCTGTTTCAAAAACATGGAACTCCTGGGCCAGATGATGTCCAGAGGTCCTTTTGGACAAAAATTCTTCTGTGATTCTCAGCAAAGGAATCTGTGATGATAACAGCAGCTCATGCTCCATATCACAGGGAACATGCAATGTTGGTCCAGTCTCCTCATCTGTGAAGTCCTTGGGCAACTACACTGTTTAGTGATGTCCAGAAATTGAATTTATTTCTGATTTCCAATATTTTTTTTTCATACTGGGAGCTGGGGGTTTCTCTCCCCATCTCAAAGAGTGAATAATTTTCCATGAAAATTTTTCATCAAAAGCCTGAATTCTGAAGTTTCTCCCTAAAAAGAGGAGAAACTTTTCTGTTTTCAAGTTTTAATTTTGATGAAAGGCTGATACAGAAAAGAAGGCGTGTTCTACACCCTTCTCCTTTGAGTTCTAGTTGCTATTACAGATACTAGTTTAATGAAGCACAGTGATGAATGCCAAGTGACAATGAAATTAGCATATTTCAGAAAGGTGCACAATGTATTTTTCTTTTGCAAATTACAGGTTATCCTGTCTGCAGTAAAAAATCAGTAGAACTAATAATATTTGCCTTTTAATGAAACAAGGTGCTGCTGATAGGCTGTCTGATAGTATCTGTCTTTCCACTGAGGCTCGTGCCTCTGAGTACAGATGCAGTGTGAGCTGGTTCCTCTCCTAGGTACTCTATCCAGGTACTGTACTTGTAGGTTCTGGTCCCATATGTACTGTACAGTGTACAAAAATAACTGAAAAAGACTGTTTGGGAAGGGAAAAAAAACCCACTTAATTTTTGTTTTTCATATGTATTCAGAATATTAGGTTTAGATTATACAATCTAAATAATATAATCTAAATAATATATCTCTCAAATACACTTTGAGAGATATATTCAGCATCTCTTTTTCTGAGTTGTACTCTTCATATTCATATTTGGCAAATATGTTTTATGTTTCATGAAGAGCTCTCGCTGTGTTTTGAATTTAGGACAAATATGCATTTATATATTGTATGTACAGTTGTATATTCTCAAGTGAGCTATATGCATATGCCCCAAATGAACACAGCAATAATGATGTACATATCCAACCATTACTGCAAATATAGTTGTGGCACTGAATCCAGTAGGAATTTTGCCTGAAATCACTTGCAGAATTAATTAGCCTATGCAAGCTCAGGTAGATCCTAGAACTAGTACCAGTTAGGCAGGTGTCAGTGTCACCAAATTGTCACTGCTGTTGCTTTTCTCCCAGAGATGGTGAAGACTGCAGTTCAGCAAAACGCTTCAGTAGGTCATTTTACTCACAATCATTTCAGTAGGACTATGATGGGCTTAAGTCAAGGAATACACTTAAAAGTCCTGTACGACTGGAATATGATGTCCATTGATCCTTTAGTCTAATGCCTTGTTATTCAAAGAGCCTCAATGACATCAGCAGGACTTTTCTTGCATGAGGAATATTTAACTGAGATGCCAGGGAATGTTTCAGAGCTCCTGACCATGTAAGACTTGTACACACAACAATTTCCTCTAAGTTCTGTGATTTATTCTCTAAACTGGTTTGCAGTGTAAATAACAACCAGATCAAAATCTTGGCTTTAGCTCCAGTATAAATCTGATATTCAATTTTTGTGTAGTCTAAGAATTCTTAGAATGGGAGAATATTTCTTAGTTTACTGGAACTGACTCTGTGTTGATATTATCCTGGCCAGCATTAAGCTCAAATTCAGTACACAACAATCCTCAGTGAAGTTTAGTGATTTCTTTCTCCTTACAGATGCCTCGTCTACTACTTGCCTTCCTTTCATTACTTTCCTTTCCTGCCCTTTTGGAAGCACAATGGAAACTGAGGGAAAATGGTAAGCAGTCTTCACTTACTGAGACCTACAGCAGACTGTAAGACACAAGGGTAGTTCAGAACTACACTAGTGTCCACAAGCACATGATTTGTTGACTGTAGTGTCTTAGGCCAAGGTTCTTCCTATTTGTGAATAAATACACAAGTAATTGGTATTAATGGAAAAAATATTTAGAAGTCCTAAAATGTCATACAACAGCCATTCTGAATATTTGAATTATATTTTTCTGAATATTTGCATTAGGAACTGTCTTATTCCTTGATCTCTTGTTTCAAAAGTTTCATTTGTGCAGTCTGGAGGCAGAAACCGTATCTTTCAACTTAACAGCCCACAGACAATTGAAAACTTAATTGTCAAAAAAGAATATTTCACAGTAAAACCTAAAATGTAGAAATAGTTCATCTGACTGTCTTTTAAATAACTTCCCAAAAAAACCCAAATAATTCAGATAATCAAATTCACTGCTCTTGTTCACCCAGTGTAGCTCCATAATCCAGGCTGTCTTCAATGTGATATCCAAACAGAAAGACCCTAATCATTATGAGAAAAGTATTCTCAGTGTGATCGTGTTTTATTTGTAAAAAGTAACTCAATTACTTTTCCGTGTATTTTGACATTAAAAAATTATTTAACCGGTGGGTTCCCTGGGCAATGCCATAGTGTGAAAACTGCCAATGTATTTGTCAGTGTTGAGAATAATCCTGGTGCTTGAAGTTTGTAAGATATGCCTTGCCTGTGGTTCAAATATCCACAAGCAGTTTGGTAAGCTTCCAAGCTTCCTTGAGTTGCATGGTTTCTGCCATTTTATGTTCAGCATTTGACATGTATTTCTTATTTCTTCTTTGTGGTAAAGTCTTAAAGCTATCACTGTGGTAGTGAAATGCTCTGATGAGAGAGAAGGTCTCGGAGCTTGCCAGAACTCTGATTTCCTGAGCAGAGTCCTTGCTGGGCTGTTGACACACTAAGAAACAAATTTTTGCCACTTCTTGAATGTTGAGGAGTCTCTGAGGGCTCTGAACAAGGCTGGGAAGCCTGTGACAGCAGTAATATATCTGAGCAATGACAGTTACATTTGAGAACTGTTGCCACACAGAAGTACAGGTGAAGCTCTTCAGCCAACCACAGCAAACAGATGAGAAAATATGTTTCTTTAATTGAATTATTCCCAGTTATTTTTATTATATAGTGTGTCTTGTAAAGACCAGCAGGGTACTTCAAAGTTCTAAGATTGCATTTAGAAGACCACATTTTCCTGTGGCAGTCCTCTTAGCTCTGCTGTAGCTCAGCAATCTCCCATCTCTTAGTGATTGCTTCACTGGGACCAGGGTGATAGGTGTAGAGATTGTTCCCTACAGAAAATGGAAAATAGCATCAGCTACAGGAAAATACAAACCACTTACCCAGAGCTCTGCTCCTTCCCGTTGCTCACTCACAGACCTTTGACACTGAAGAGGGCAAAGCATCATAGCAAAGCCCCATAGTACATTGTGGCTTTACATGTCATGCTGTGAGAAAAGGCCAAGGGCAGGAAGAATATCTTGGCTCAGCACGTCCTGGCATCTTCACCTTTAAAACAAAGGTACCTGCCTACTTTCCACAGTTATCAGCCATTGTAAGATTCTAAAGGAATCTTGTAATAAAACCCTCCAGGTGATGGGCAAAAAAGCCAGAGATTTGTTAGCAGTTTTCCTGGAGAGTAGAGCTGAATAAAAGGACTCAGTTCAATCTTCACACTGGTATGTACGAGTAGCTGCTAACGTGTCTTTCTCTGCGATGTCCAGTGTATGTCATAGAATCAGAGTGGAACGATGAGGCACCAGGTAAAAGAGTGGAGCTGACCTGTAACACATCTGATGAATCACTGCCAGTTTACTGGAAAAAGGACACCGAACTGAAAGGAACTGGAAAGACTCTGATTGCTGAAGTGAAAGAGTTCCCAGATGCCGGCAACTACACCTGTCTGACAGCTAATACCCATGAAATTGTCAGCTATGGCTTCTTCCTTATAGCTAAAGTAGACTCCAATGGGCAAATGATAAGGTCAATTCTGAAAAGCTTTAAAGGTATGGTCATAAGATAAGTTGATGTGTCTTGTTTGTGGGGACCAGAGAGAGGTCTCTGGAGAAATGCATGAGAAATATCCACTTAAAATGGATCCTCTTCAGATGCTTTACTGACAGTAGAAGGCAATTGATTACTTTTGTAGATCTGTGTCTGGTGCAGCTGAGAGCAGCATAGACCTATAGGATGGAGTGATGGTGGGAATTATAAGAGTCAGGATAACATTAATAGCACATTACTGCTTTTATGGTGGGGGAGCAGTTGAGTTTGCTTTCATCTCACAGACCCAGCACTCAGGAGAGGGTTTACAAAACCAGGGCTACATGATTTCACAAAACCAGGGATGGACCTAGATTTTAACTGCTGTCATCTGGGCATCTCCATTGACAACTAACCCACTGGGACAAGCCTGTGGTGATCTGCATTTTCTGCATGAACCTCACTGATCTATGCCTATTTTGCAGCCCCTCGCTGCAGTGGAGGAACCTATAACCCTCCAAGGCTTTTTCCCTGGCTCCTGTACCACATGTCAGATGCAATAGGCTGGGTTTGCCAGTCACCTACATCCAGGGTACACTGTGGAGTTGTGAGTCTGCAGTGCCGGGCATCAGAAACAAAACTCAGACCTGTACTGAGGCCTCCTTCACTTCTCACACTGGAAACATTCCCCACCAAGTGCCCTGGTGTGGGAAGCCATGATATGATCCCCTGTATGCACTCCCATGAGCAGGGTAACAAACACTGAGGTTTGCCATCTGAATAGCTGCAGTGTTTCTCTGTGAAAGGAACAATAGATTTGTCTATATAAATCTCTTACTGGCAGCTTTCAACAACAACCTGGGTGTGCTCTAGCTGCTGCCAATAACCCTGATGTGGGTAATGTGGTGGATATAAACTTCAGCCACTGACTCTGGCTGTATGGCTTTTTGACTAAAGGTGGCTGCCCAAGAGGCAACATGAGACAGTGTTTGCCTATGTACCCACCACCTGCCAAAGTAGATGGGAGTCCACTGAATTATTGTTTTCTCTCTGCTTTGATCGTTTTGGCCAAAAGAGTAAATAAATAATGTTTTCTTCCTTTTTCCACCTAGAGCCAAACAGGACATTTTTAAAATGTGAGGCAAAGAACTACTCTGGAATTTTCATATGTTCATGGATGACAGAAAATGAGAGTCCAAATGTGAAGTTCACAATCCGAAGTCTAAAAGGGTAAAAGTTTGTACTTTCCTTAACAACCTAACAGTAACACCAGAATAGCCCTTTGTATTACTTTGTTTGGGAGATTTTGGATCTTAGGCTATTGAGGACAAGTAGAAGGGGAGGAATCCCACTTCCAGTGTCTAAACATCTGCAAAATGTTTTGAGCCGTCACTGGTATTAACTTAAATAACAAGGGCATGGAAATTCCTTAGAAATTAGTAAAGGCTAATAGAACAAGCCCCCCTGGACTGTTATAGCTGCTACATACAGCCACAGAATAACTTAAGCAAGAGCAAAACCAGTTCACGCTGGGGAGAAAGAGGAAGCTGAGCCAGAAGCAGAAATAATCATAACCCCGAGTCCCTTTTCAGCAGAGCCAGAGGAATGGAGGGAGTGGGAGGCTGCACCCACTGCAAAAGCCACATGTCCACTGACATGTCTCTGTTGAGGAACACTGCAGAAACCTGTGAAGGAAATAAGAGGGGAACCTTGTGGGGATTTCCTACCTCCCACTACTCTTTGGGGTTTCTCCAAAACATGGAGTGCCTGAGCAAATGTCACTCCAGTTTGTTAAAGAAGAAACAACAGCAAAGTGTTTTATTTTCCTAAGTATGAAAAATAGAACTGGATTCAGATGGTACTTTATTGGGGGGTTTTGTTATTTCTTTCCCAATGGATACATTTTAACCTTCCCTTGTTTCTTCCAGCAAGGTTTTGTAAAGGGCTAGGGAACAAAGTAAGATACTAGAGCTTGTCATGGGACAGTGGTAATAAGACATGAGAATGATATCCTGATTCAGGTTTAAACACTAATTCCTTCTGCTAAGGCAGAGCGGCTATTGTGATTTTATATTAAAATATAACACACCACTGAAAACATAAGAACTCCCAACAAACAGTTTCTGCAGCTGTTGACACAGCCAAAAAATGATCCAGGCAGCATTGAAGCATTACCTTACCAACTACATGTTATCATTGTGACAAAAAAAAATCGGAACAAGTCAGCACTTCCTGTACTTTGTTCTGTACTCAGCTCTCAAGGAGATGTAACCTGCAGCAGCCCTGTAGTTCACACCGATAAATCAGTGACTGAATACACAGCCCAGTGCCAGAAAGAAAACTACTGTCCCTTTGCTGAAGAGCACCAGCCAATTGAGATGTTTCTGGAGGTCATTGATGATGTGGAATATGAGAACTACACAAGCACCTTCTTCATCAGAGATATCAGTGAGTAGACAAGGAATCATGATTAATTTTTACTTTTTTTCTCACTGCTGATAGTGGAACTAACAACAGGAGCTGATCAAACCAAGCTTGGGAATCCCTGCCCTATTCTACTGTAAATCTGTATCAAGTCCCCACTTACAGGAACAGGGGAAAACAAATCATAGCAGCAGTCTGGAAGGAGATGAGGAAGTGAAGAAGCAACATCTCCTTAGCTTGTGACCTCCAGCCCTCTCACCCCCCGCATCTCCCTGAGGTTTCTATAGCCTTCTCTATTAGATGGACATGTTTTGTAAGGGTTATGTGGGATAAATCAGAGAATATCCCACAACCCAGTAGGTTCTTGTTTGAGGACTGCAGATGGTACTCAGTTGACAATGTTATGAATCCTTCCCTCCTGATCCATTGTTAGAGATGGACATCCAGGACAGGTTAACAGAAACTGACAGAAAATAAGAGGACCAGTTGTGACCACGACGCCACAGGGCACAGGAAAATGAAGCAGCATCCTAAAGAAACAGACATTTTGCTAAATGCCTTAATGATCAACAGGGGTTGAAGATATTCCTCTGTGCCCAGCATACCCCTCTGCAACCCTCCAGGCAAAGAAATTGAAAGATGTTACCCAGAATGATTCTGGGATTGTACTTAGTTTTCTGTAAGAAGCATGCAAGGCTGTTCTTACATGTCATGCCTACTTCTCAACCTCATGGAGGCTCCCAAAACTGATTCCTATAAAGCTGCCAACAGTAGTATGCCAACATCTAATATTATGCAGCTAGTGTCTATTAATTCCTTCTATCTTTCCTCTTGCAGTAAAACCTGACCCACCCCAATGTCAGTACTCGGCCACAAACAGAACGGTGACCTGGACATATCCCAGAACATGGAGCAAGCCAAAGTCCTACTTCCCTTTGACTTTCATGGTCAAAGTTGAAAGTACAAAGAAACGCAACAATCAGGTAGAGGTACAACATTTAAAACACAGTTTTCTTGCCTGAACAGACAGTATGAGTTATAGAAGCTTAGTGTGCAAGAATCATGGACTAAATAAAAACATATTAAAAGGGTGATGAGACCTAAATGTGGCAGGTTCTGTCCTGGTAGCAGAAGACCTTCCCAGTTCTATGAGCTCTATGAGCAGTACGATCACACAACACACTCTGGGGTGGATGCAACCCTGATGTAACCAGGGAGGTTAAACTGTGCCCAGCATTGCGTAGCCGTGCTAGTGTGAGAACAGTAGTTACTAATTCATTAGTAGGCTGTATGGGTCCTAATGTGGGAAAACCCCAATTTCCAAATCAAGAAGTGTAGGATCTGTTGCACTGGTTTCCTTGTGTGTTGTTTGTACCTGGGTAGCTCAGTCTTCATAGGTGAATTGGCAAGTAAAGAATCAATGACTCATTTTGATAGCATTTCTGTGAAGACTGGTGCAGACTACAGTCTTTTGCACTCACTTCCCAGTTAATAGTTAATTACTAACTAAACATTGCTACTCCTTATTAGCTTTATATTAAAAAATTATTTTGCTTCTTTTGCTAATACTCATGGATACACCAAGGGGTACATGACAGCAGTACAGCGATTTGCCTGTGCTGGCAAAGAAATCAACAGCAGAACTAGAAAGAAATACACAAACCAGTTGACCACAGTGCAGGACCTTAACTACAGTGCTGCTCTTCCTTATTCCAGCAATCAGAGAAGTAAAACAAAATGTAGTGATCGTTCCAGTTTGTTAACTGATAATGATGTCTTTTACTGTGAAAAAAACCCCAACCCAACAACAACAACAAAAAACAAAACAAAAAGACAACAACAAAAACAAACAACAATAATCCTGTACCAGCAGATGGGGCCATTCCCCTAGCGCTGACGATTTAGTAGAGCTGTCTCCTACTATCCCTTAGGCTGAGCAACTGGCGTCTACGGCGCGGTTCTGGTATCAGCCACAAGTCCTCAGTGGAAATTTCCACGATACTGAAAAGCAGCAACTTCTGTCTTTTAGTGTCTCCACTCTGGGGAAAAAAAAAAAAAAAAAAAAAAAAATCCCAGATACACAAAGAACCCCTTGGTTTTAATGATTGTTTCAGTTTGGGGTTTGGATCCCTTTACAACACTGTCTGCAGTGGAAAGTGGGCTTTTTTAGTTTCTACTGAGACTCAAGTTCTCACAAGTCCTCGTGACTTTTGTATCTGTGGGTGAAGATTGGTGCCTTTGAAACATCAGACTGCCAAGGGGATTTTGAGTTATAAGTACTTGTTGCAATGTCTGGCACTTTATGGTACGATCTGTTTGACCTTTACAACCTGCTGATGGAGCTGTGTTCTGTTCACAGTTTTATGGTGCTGATGAGCAGTCCATTCAGATTCCAACACCTGGGCCAAAAGACAAGATCTCTGTGAAGGCCAGGGACCGCTATTACAATTCAGCCTGGAGTGAGTGGTCTTCACTTTGCAGGTAAGACTTGAAGAACCTTCTCCTGAAAGAATGGGGATGAGTCCTTACCTAGGAGAGTAATGATTCTTCTGCTTGTTAAATAATAATTTATTTCACATTTCTTCATAACCATCTTTGTTTCCTGAACACTTTTTTTTTTTCCATTAAATATCTATAAGAGAATAAACATATAAATGTATTGGGCCATCTAAATTATGGTTCTCTTAAAAAAAAAATTAAAAAAAAAAGAAAGAAAAGAAGAAACAATAAATATCCATTAAATCCATTTAAATCATAAAGGAAACAATGGATATAGGTTCACGGATGCAAGTAGGGTTCTACCTAACTAGGCAATTATAAAGTACTATTTAAGAAATAGGTGAGCATTTGGGTGTTGCTAGTATAACCCATGATGGTTTTCATCCTTTCTGTTCATTGATAGCTTATGAATCAGTGTTGAGCATCCGAATGGAGCACACAATCCATATACTGACAGTAAAAAGAGAAAGTGAGAGGAGCTATTTGATGTTGGAAAGACAAGATATTATCAGCCTCTCCTAGTCCTGGGAACGGCTGTTCCCCTGTTCTGTGAATTGATTAATGTTCTCTGACAGCTTTAAATTACTCTTAGCCTAGCTTTCCAGCAAAGCACATATTTTTAAATATGGAAATAGGCTCCTTCAGATCAACACCAAAAAAGAATTATGCATATTTCTTCTTCTTTCTCTCTTCTGTTTTGTGATTTATTTTTTTTTTTCCGATTAGATAGATGCAAATCTCTCTGACCCCTCAAGTTTCCAGGTCACACTGTTGAGAAGTTATAAATTTGTAGCCCTATTGAAACACTTGAAATGAGACCACACTATTGTGTGGATTCAGTCTTCATTGGTACAGGCCACTCACCAATGGTAACTGAAGGGAACTTTCAAAAGGGCCACAGCCAGACAGGTGCCTAACTCTGGTCAGTTGAAGCTGCGTCCCTAATCCCCAGCAGACTGGGACTCCTGAGCCTTTCATTATGTGGTCCTGAGTCTGTTAGAGAAATTGAGTAGTGGCATTGCACTTGATGGCACAGAACAGCAAAGCTTTATTGAGAAATGGACTAAAAGTCTAGGTCTATGAGGAAAATAAAGATAATTCTTATGTAAATTTCCTTTCTCTTATTTTACAGATAACCAGTAAGAGATTCTAGGAGAATGGCACAATGTTCCTAAAGAAAGAAAACTATGAAATAGAACAGGAACATAAGTGTAATGTGAAGAAAAATCTATGTTTGAGATTATTAAGAAGCCCTAGAAGATTTATTTATTTATTTTATATAGCCCTGATTTTTGACAGCTCTTTTAAATTCCCCAGATTTAAGTAACACCTTTAGCTTATATCATGTTATATTAACATGTATAGGATTCTGATACATTGCTGTCAGCTAGTATCGTAAGTTCTGCATATTATTGTATTGCCTTAATTTATTTATATATTTATTTATTTAAAGTACTGCATATTATTGTATTGCATTTATTTATTTATTTATTTATTTACTTGACGTGACTTGCAATGCCAGTTGATGGCAGTTGCTGTTCAACCTATTTCATGTATTAATTTATTAATTTATTTGCAAAGTAACTTACTGAAAGTACTGGTTTAATATTCCATTATTTAACTATTTATTTATTTATTTATTTATTTATTTATTTATTTGTGTTTATTTTGTTGACATGTATCAGCATAGAGAGCCTTGGCTGCATGAGGCAGCCATGTATTATGTACCAGGGTCATCCGCATTGTCCAGAGTGATGGCAGATGTCTTAGGCAAGGATTTGCAAGTTTGGAGTCCTAGAAATGTTAGCTGCTACATTTTGTCAGCCCTCTGTGTCTAAATCGTGTTGATGTCCAGCTGGTGATCACTGCTAATGGTTGTTGCAGGGGAGATCAACAACTCTCAAAGCCCTCCAGTGCAGCTGAACCCAAGCTGCACTGGAAGCAATGGGAGTGGTGGTTTGGAGGCATCTTTGAGGTACTGTAGTTGAAAGAGTCCTGTTGCCACCTCTCATGAACATGAAAGGAAATGGGAGCCAGTAGCTGAATGTAACATCTCCTAAACAAAACTCCATTTCTTTCATGCTTCTGATCATCAGAGGCCCTTTACTCAGTGCCCCATAATGTACCCAGTGGAGCTTTCTGCCAATGACATTAGCTCAGACCTGCTGTGCCATGGGGCACAAGTAGTCAGGAATCTGCAACTGAAACCAAGGCAGCTAAATTATTCATAAATTTACCTACAGTGTATCTCATATTTCAGAGGGCAGTTGGTAACTGGCTTTATATGTGGATGTTAAACATCTAACTGGAGTTTTAGAATACAGATTTTATCATTCATTTTGAAAGAATTTCCTTACTACTGCAATATGTGCTAGGTGTCTTCACAGAACCTTAGGGGAAAAACAACTCAAGTCCTAGTTCTGACCTGCTTACAGTGTAAGTCCCCACGTCTGGAAAGAAGCAGAAGCATGTTTTAAAGCCTGTATATTTTTGTCAAACTGCCTAAGTTCTGACTTTCAGGAAGGCAAAATACATTAAAATATCTTTGAGGATTTAGGCCTTAATCCCTGATACAGATACACTGAAATCAAAGAAAGATTTTCATTGTGACCACGTTTCCTTTTTTTTTTTTTCCAGACTTAGTAATAGGTGCTAATTTAAGATATTTAAACATTGAAATGTGGGAAGTATCTGATATTTCAGAAAACTGCTGATAATATAGCCACAAGTGCCATTAGTATTTATTAAGTGTATGCATCTTAATTCTGATATAAATGGAATTTGCTGTGCTTGTTTTACAAAGGACCTAAATAATAAATATATCTCAAAAGAAGAAAATTTGGTTTACTTGTCATCTTTGAAGAACACTGGTTAACATCACTCCTCACTTTGCTAACAGAGTATTATACACTACTTGTGAGGCAATGCCCTAATGTTACCAAATCCATGGCTTGTAAAACTGCATACACAACTCAGAAAAGTGAGGACTGTTAGTCAGCAGTCTCTTCTAGACCCTCTTCTGCAGGCTATGAAGCAATTGCTGCTTTTACAGTCTAAGAGTACATTGAAGTTCACTGACCTTTGTGGCCAGGAGGTTTGCAACTGAAACCAGGCTGACATTCATTTTGAGGTCTTTGAGGTTTCTTTCTAATGCTGTTGGTACAGTGTTCACAATTGGCAGGGTCTTCCTGTTCTTCAGATATCTGGGTTGAAGCCCTGGCACCATTGAAACCAATCATTGAAACCTCTCCTTTACACTGCTTAGTTTCATTCAGCTTACTTTTCACTCTCAGAAATACTCAGGCTAAATTTATAAGTATCCTGAAAAAACCTGTATTGATATATTGGCTTTAGAGGACTACGCATTTCTGTGCCATGATCCCATAAGGTGAATGAAAGTTCCCTACAAGTTTTTCTGGCACAGATCATGAGGTAGGTAATAGGAAGCTGGGAATGAGGAAAAATCATTGTCTAAGATTCTTCAGGAAAATATCAAAGCATGGCTTGAAACTGCCCCCTTTTCTGCAGAAATCAAGTTATTTGTAAGATGGCTGCTCTCAAAGATACAAAATTGGCCTCAGTCCTTGATTATCCATTTCACGGGTCTTATATGGATCCAGGTGCCTCTGAGATTGTCAATCTTCCATCTCTGAGGAACTCTCCAGACTGTATAAAAGGGTGTTAATAAAGCAGCACAAATATTCACTAGCATGGCTCCATACACAGGATATAATTTCCTAACATACCCCACCCACTCAGGAAAATAACAGTTGATATATCAGTTAATCTTTTTCTTAATTCCTCTCCTTGTTGCACTACAAAAAAATCTGGAAACCTTATAAATGTCACGATGTGTAGACTCAATCAGGCTGCACAATGTACAAAACTTACCCCCCTTTACTTTAGATTGCAAAATCAAAGCTTCTGAAATAACGGTAGAATGAAATTTATTCCTGAGTCCTCTGTAGTATGAGTCACTATTTAGACCCATAATAGGTCTTCTACTGGACCCCTGTCTTACTCGGTGACCCACCATTCTCTAGGAAGGGGCAGATCCTCCAGCTTTCTATTCATACTCATCACTCAACACGTGGCTTTAGGTTGTGCCTACCACACCTCCCTAAATCTGCACTGAACAGAGCCTGACTAATTCCCTCCAGGGCTTTTTGTGGGTGTTCCTCATCTTAAAGAATGCTTTACAAATAGTTGGTGTACTTAATGAGGCGCTAATTGGTTGTAGTAGGAGCCTGCTATCCTCTAAGTGCTTCAGCCATTAGAGCTGGGTAAGCAGGTGCCTGCAAACAGCAAAAGGAGAAAAAAAGGCTTATGTCCAGTTAGAGGTTTTGTGAGAGAACACACATTAGATCTCAGGTCCAAATGCTTCATACCACCCCTCCTTCCATGTTGACCTTAATCTTTTCCAATTCTTCTTAAGTTGTAGCTTCTCTTTTATAAGAACTGTATATTTAATAGAGGCCAAACCAACATTTGTCCTCTAACTTTGTTCTGAGACATGAAAAGAACTCAGAAACCTTTCTTCAAATACATCAGTTTGATTGATGTCAATGGGACAGACCTTCAAAAACACTTGAAAATTACATCTTAAAATACAAATAGAAGACAATTTAAAATTAGTCCTATTCAATGTACACTGTCCAATTCATTCAGTGCTGTGTTAAGCTGTTAATGCTTCTTTTACGTATATCTGTGAAGAATCAAGTAATTCAGAAACACCAATGGTATGACACTAAGTTAACTCCAAGGATTCACAAGCTAGTTGCATAACAGTAAGTATCACAGCCTTGTATTTATCTTAAAGTGATCAGAAGGTACAAAGAATAAAGATAACCTCAAGCCTTTGAAGAGAGTCATGGTTTTGGTTTGTTTTTTTACTTTCTAAAATAATATATGAAACCATCTGGGATCTGTTCCAGCTTGGTATCTGCAATTTTAAAGAAAGGCTCCTTTGATCTTTCTTAAGGCGTGGAAAATAGGAAGCTCAACTTCCTTCAGGTGAATACCCAAATGTTTTTGCAGTCCGATGCCTTAACAAATACATCACTTGGTTCTCATATCTTCCATTGAGCAAGACTTTAAAAGTCTGATACATTAATTGCACATGGGTGGACAACCCTAACCACCCACACATAATAAAATGGAAGCAGCCTGTGTACTGGGTTGTGTATAAACGCATACTGGATTCACTTAGAGGTCTGAATTCCCACTTGTGACCATATCACTATCTGTCTCTTCTTATACATTCTTCTCAGGTACGTATGGTGTGTGAAAATATGTTTTTTAGCTATTTCATGTGCCAGTTTTTCAGCACTGTTGTTGTCCTCAAAGTGAGGCACTCCATCATATGACTGGGAACAAGTGGCTGTGCATCAATACTTTCTGGAATGCAGCCAGATAACACCCTCCCATGCAGAATAAAGTAGGCACTTAATTAATGATGTGCTGCAGCAGCAGATTTGGCATCATATCTGCACTCCATTTGGGGCTCCAAAAATGAAATCAATGTATCAATAAAAAGTTCTCACTTTCAGAAAAGTACGTGTTAGCATTGTATCAGATGCAACAGGCCCATTAAAGTGAATAAACATTTGTTCACCAATTAATTGCTTTTTCTTCTTCAAAATAACAACTTGGAGAGGTAAGAATTTGGGAAAAGATAAGAGAAAATGACAGAAGTAGAAATCTATCAAAGGCCCACTATTAACACAAATGTATTCAAACTACCACTCAGTTCAATGGAAACCAGTGAAGGTTTGCTGATGAGGTAAAAATTACACTCATAGCTTTTCAACACAAACAGAGTATTTACCATAAATTTCAGAATTAGTTTTAGGTATAGCAAAGAGACTTTACTTATCCAACTCATGAAATATTTTTTTACTAAGCAGATCTGAATGCTGGTTTTCCAAAAAATCCCCTTTTTTTTTCCCCTAAGTAGCTAAAATCAATCCAATGTGCTACTCTGTGTCTGATTTGCCAAATTTAGAAATGTAATGACAAGTCATAACATCCCTAAGCAGCATCTAGGAGAACCACAGAATCCATTTGTGTTGGAATGGATGACTGAAGGTCACCAGATTCCTCACTTCCCCACCACACCACAAGACTGTGGCCAGTTTAGAACAGATCAATTGTTAAATATCTCAATCTCTCTGGGCAACCTGTTTCAATGCTTGACTACTCTCATTGTGAAATTTGTTTTCCTTGTATCTAATTGGAATTTCTCTTGCTGCAATTTGCACTGTTCTCTCCCTGCCTTTCACTGTGCACCTCCAAGAAGAGACTGGTTCTTGTCTTCTCTGTATGCCACTCTGAAGTAGCTGAAGGCAACAATGAGATTTTGCCTTGTGTCTTCAAAATGAAAAAAAGCACTTTTCTTGGTCTTTGATAGTATGACATGTGCTTCATCCCTCTAAACATTTTAGTTGTCCTTTGTTGCATTTATTCCAGTATTTCAGTGTCCTTCTTGTGCTGGGGAGCCCAGAACTGTACACAGAATTCCAGATGCAACTCCTGAGTGCTGAACAGGGGAAAAAAAGTGATTTTTCTAACTTGATAATTACATTCTTACTAATACAGCCTAGAAAGAAGAGCTGAACTTGTTCACTATAGGGGCAAACCATTGACTCATGTTCAACTTGTCCACCAAAAGGAGAACTTTATTCTCCTCTCAATTTGCCACTAAATGTTCTTGAAGACAGCACTCTGACCTAGATGAACCTTTGGCCTACCTGAAGATGATAGGTCTAAGGTTGTCAGACCAGATCTGTATGAGGACTACGAGGGCAAACAACAAGCCTCTACAAGTCTTGACAGAAAGGCACCTCAGATTAAGCATTTTTTCAGTCAAATACTATTTTCTCCCATTGACTAATGGGAATTCTGCCCATTCATGCAGCTAGGCATATAGATATAGAAATACTTTGATATCCTTTTAGACTGGAGTTGCAAAAAAAAAAAAATGCTTTTTACCTCACAGCAGAAGATGAAACAGACTGTTGCTTACTGTGTATGACATTTTTCTCCTCATCAAGACATCAGGAGAGCTTTTGTATCTCAAAATGCAGAAATCTCCAGAATGGCAGCTGACCCTCTGTTGTGCCCTGCTTGTAGTGAGCTGCTATTTGCACACCTTATAATATGTCACAGCTTCTCATTAGAACTCTATTCCTCCTATGCGAGTGGTCTGGGCAAGCCCTGCAAAGTTTAAGATCCACTGTTCAGAAAAGGAATCTAATTTGATTCAAAAGCTATAATCAAAACACCTAAACCTTGCCAGAAAGAAAACACTCACACCATGGATTTCCTGCTATGTGGCATAGAAGAAGCATCAGGAATTACTTCAATCCAAGGCAATTTTCAAAGGCTAAGAAAAATATGATCCAAAATCAGCCTCTCTCATTAGCTCTCCTCAACCTTCAAAAGTCATCTCTTCCTTTCTACACTAGTCCTCAGAAAATCTTCTTACGTCAGCTCGAAAGACTACAAACAGATGTTTATATTTTCCACTGGAGAGATGGGATGGATACTGAGGTTGCATCAGACAGTACACACTGTGGCACCGTATTGGGCAAGAGAACATAACCAAAGTGGCATTGAATTTCCTCATACCAGTGTCAAGGAACCTGCATGTTCTGTCAAGCTGCAGTTATATAGTTTCAAGATATCCTCAAGAGTCTTGCTTGCTCAAAACTATTCGGACTAGGAGTACCTTCTGGGTTGTTTTGGGTTTCGCTCTTGTTGCATAATGTTGGCAATTATCCATCAATCAATGAGCTTGCCCTGAATATGCTCCATGAGTTGATACATGCTCAGTACCAGGCTCTTCAGAAACATTTTGGGCTTTCCAGAACAAAAATGTCAGAGACATCCAAAAGCAGCAGAATCCAGAACAACCTTAATTTAACTCATATCCTATCTTTTGTGATATCCACATCAAAGGAATGTGCACAGATGTTCAAGGTAAGAATAAATATAAATGTAAAATCAAATTACTGAAGTAAAAGCATTTTTAAAATATATATCTATAGATCTTCACCTCAGACCAGACCTTTACCTATCCTGCAACTGGAATTTGATAGCATCGGGTTTTTTTAGTCCTATTAAGTGATGAGAAATTAACCATTTGTTCATTACCTACATTCTTTAAAGACAAGGTGATTTATATCCCTTGGGGTGAGTGGGGCCCAAAGGTTACCTGATTTACTACCTTTTCTGTAAGAAATTTTAGTTCTTCTGTCTTAGTGAAATTAACATATGATCCTAACTCCTGCACGGGGAAAAACCCCAGAGTATCTTGCAGCTTAGGGATGGTGATCACTGAAATACTGTGAATTGCAGTGGTATGCAGGGATCTTTCATATTGAGACAACTTGCACACCTACATTGTAAATGGCCAAAGAGAAGGCAATTCCAGAAGGATGCGTTCAAACAAAACTGCAGCTCTAAACACTGCATTATTTTGAACTTCGTGAAAATTAAGACTCAGATCTGAGTTTCTCACTGTGACTCTACCCCTGGTCTGCATTATAAACACCAGAAACGTATCCCTATTGATTAAATCACTAACACACACTGGTATGCTGAATTTGTTTAAAGACTCCCCATGATGTGACACCTATTGTGCTGCAAATAGCAACAAAGGAGAAGACGGGTAGCAGAGGGATCTTCTCCATATCTCCATGACAGCAAACTAGGCAGTAATTTGCAGGATGCATAATCCCTGTGAACTAATCATTCCTTCTCTCACAAAGCATTGTTTCTTATCCTCAGCTGGTGGAACTTGAAAGGGAAAAGAACACTTGGAAGAGGGGGGGGATCTGCTGGCTGTGTGTGAAGGTGATGCTATTCATGTGAAACATCGTTTTTTCCAAGCAGCAGTTCCTACCACAGAGCAGCCTGAAAGGGCTCAGTGTGTGACCATACTGACCAGCATCGTCTCCATCTGCAGCTAGTGACAAGGGGCTCCAAAACGTCAACAGAATAGGAATTAAGCATTTCAGCCCTACTAGTATGAATCCTTCAGCATGCACCCAGTGAGAATTACTTTTTTTTTTTTTTTCCCTGGGAATAGTGTTCAGCTCAATGGGTCAATATGGCAATAACAAAACCACCTTACTGAGTCACTGCTTAAGCTCGCTAATGGAGATGAAACAGTTAATTAGGCAAGATGATTAGTCAAAGTACAATACATCTCCTATATCAACATACAATCCATGCTGTGACGCTCATCTTTGCCCTGTACTTATGACCTTCATGTTATACAGAAGACATTCTTATTGATACTCCCCATGGGCAACACCTTCTTCTAATTATCTTCTCTTCAAGGGGGATTTCATCATCAGGGTTCCTGCTCTCTGTGCATGCGTATATATAAATCTCTGCTCTCCCAGACACACAAATCACAGTGAAGCTAAGTGTACTGGAATACTGCAAGCACAGACTGGCTGTGCACCAGGTCAAGAGCCCATCTCTGCCATGAAGATAACAGGCATCTTTGTACTCCTCGCCCTGGCAGTGCTTTGCTTAGCAAGTGAGTAGCCTTTTTTTTTACTTCCTGATGTATTACAGTTCTAGTGTTCAAACACTGCAAGCTTCTCGGTCTGCTGGGACAGTAAGCAATGGTTTCTGGACTTTGGTGGCAGAAAGTAAGTGAAATTTTATGCTCGTGCACTACTTAGGAAGCAGTATTGCACCCATGGAGTGAATCAGACCTGCATTCTGCATTGGAACTAAGAACTGAAGCAGATTTTTACCTATTTTTCTTTACCATCTGAGCAGGGAGCTTGAAGCTGATGAGGTACTTCTGCCAAACTGAGCAAGCAGGAGACAGTTGATTATTGATGGGCCACATAGCATAGCTGTGAATAACATCTTTGTGATGTTAGCTTGTCAGGCTGGGGAAAGCTTTGAGGCACAGGTTGCTTTACAGTAAAGTAAGGAGCTGGGAGGAATTTCTTGAGCCTTCACTTGTCTTTTTTTGTTTGTTTAATTTTTAACAAAAACTTGCAATAGAAGAAAAAAGAGCGAAGATATATATAAAAAAGTACATTTAGACTAGCAGAGTGTCCAAATCTCTCTGCTAGTAGTGTAGCAGTTCAACAGCATTATGAATGTTCAAGAAGCAAAATAATTAATACAACAAAATTATGAAGCAAGATTATATTTCTCCAGTTTGATTTTAAAATTTTCTCAAAATTTAAATTATGATGAATGCTAGTTTTGATTACATGGTGTGTTCTTTCAAATAGTGTTTCATTAACTCCAGGAAAAACAGAACAAAACAAAACAACAAACCTTCATAAGAATTCCAGCAATTTCCTTCCCTGAACTTTTTAGTTTATCTTGTCTGTATTAAAACTTTATGGATCAATACTTTTGGACCCACTTCCCCACCCCCCCCACCGCCCCACCCCCCCATTTACTCCTAAATGCATAATGGATACTAAAAGGCTGCTAGAGAAAAATAACATTTTAATGTTTTTCTGGAAATTGGTTAATTGGTTAAACTGGATCCAATTCCATAATAATGGAAATTCAGTCAAACTTCTGGTGGCATAGAATGAAGCTTGTTTATTATTTATGCTGGTTTTCTTTACATTATTTGATGAGAAGATAAAAGCAGCTTCATTAAAGACTTTTTGGTAGAAAGCTTAATGTCTTTAAAGACCAGAAAAAGGCTACACTGTGTCAGCAAGACAAATGCTAGAGCTGGATTACCTTTTAGATCATAATGTATTTTCTTCCTCCTTCTGTACAGAAGCCTCTGCCTGATAACTTTTATCCCTTGGAAATCAGGGAATGACGATTACAGGACAGGAGAAGAACAAAATACATTCCTAAAGAAAGTAACAAATGTGTCACCATAATGGAGACATGCCAATGTTACTTGATTACTTTCTGGGAGGCATAATTATAATTGTTTTGAAGGAACTTTTTGAAGCCCCACCTGAGAACAAGGCTCCATTATATTGGATGCCATGTGTGTATAAAATAGGACTCAATCTTTCTTAAAAATAATTTAGAATCTGTATTTACTGCTGGGGAAAACACTTTTTAATGTTGCATTACGATCCAAATTTCATTATCATCATTACATATATATTTAATATATTTTAATTAAGATATTACCTTCATTATTAACAGAAAATTGAAGTATAAAAGGACCATGGGATTTGCTTACAGCCACATATGATTTTATTTTTAAATAAACTTGGGAAGTAAAATCCCATCATGGTCAACAACTAGTTCATGCTAAACAGACTGGCCATTGAACATTATATTGACTCCTGGGTTATCAGTCTTTCTCTGGTGAAAAGTGTACAACAGCCTCCATCCCTTCTCACCACAAAGGCTGTTCTCCTGGCTGACAGATTGCAAAGGTAAACAACAAAATAAGGTCCACTTGTTTGATAGGTCCTGGCACCTGCATCCTATTAAACTTTGTCAGTATTTAATTCCAATGAAGTAAGAGATTTAGTGTTGCTGGGAGTGCTGGTAGCATTGAAACCATCTTGGCTATAAAACAAATGCTTAACAGTGTGTTTTTTTGTTCTTGTTTGGTTTTTTTTGATTCTGTTTGTATTGCAGATGCTGCTGAAGAGCGTGAGGTGAGTAATTTTTATCTTTATTTCTCTATAAAAAAATATATTTTAATAAACATTTATGAAAGGCTGCTGAAGTATTTCAGAGAGAAATTCCTGAGTCTGAGATATGTGGCTTCCATACACTTTCTCTGACAATTCCAGATATTTTTACTTGTAATTCAGTTTAGGTAAGAAAGTGGGTGAGGCCATATTTAAATATGGAAAAAAATAAGATTAAAAAAAAAATTATCTTGAAGTGACACTGGAAGGTTTTCTTGGTCATTTTTTCAGATAATAAATAATGTAAATCTCTATGTAGATATTTAAATTTCTCTCTGCTTATGCTGGAGTGTCCATCCTGGGGTCACCCCTTGAAAGAAATGAGGCTCAAAGCAATAAAAATCCATACTCAGATGAGCAAAGACAAACCCTTTGGGAGTCCCATGGACAGTAGCAGGCAGTGGAAATTCACACACAGGTAGAGAGCTGATCCCATAGTAGCACATAAACAGCCTCTGATGTCTAAAAACACACCAACGTATACATACTTGTCCAGGAACAGCCTGTTCTCCTCACCAAACTATCTTCATTTTACTAGCTGTTACATATATATGAGCTCCAAAACCATGATAGGAGCATTTTCAGACATTTATTTGTCTAGTTTGTACTCTGTTCTCATAGATAGGCTTGCTTATAATGAACACAGTCTCACTATCAGATGAGGGTCTTTGAACTAATTCTTCACATGGTAAGATTTACACAGGACTTTAATTCTTCCTGGGCAGATCCTTTTACCAATATAAAGTGTCAAGAGCTGATGGTTGTACAATTAAGAGACAGAAAACCTTCACATCCCCCAAAATGAATCTTACTTGAATATAAAAACAATTTTAATCAGGTAGAAAAAAACATGCCAAGCCTCAGCTTTTCTGTAGATGGAAAAGGGGCAGTATTTTTCCAGTGGCTATATTCAGTCAGACAGCAAAGTCCCATAAGTTGCTCTGTACCTGACATGGGCAGCATCACATGCATCTCTATCAGAAGGAACATTTATTTTTTGAGGCTTAGACTCAGCTAAGATGGTGGAGCCCCATTGACTGTGCTTCTCTAGAGGCAGTTGACAAGCTTGTCCAAAAATTACATATATTCATTATTTCTGTAGGTGAATGGAGAATGTGAGAAAGATTGATTCAGGGGAAAATATGAATGTATTTGCAGGTAGACTGCAGTGAATACAAAAGACTAGAGAGAGGAAGACCTATTTACTGTGAAAGACTCTATCAACCTTTTTGTGGCTCTGATGGGAAAACCTATAACAACAAATGTTCTTTCTGCAAAGCAGTCCTGTAAGTACAGTGCTATGTAATAAATTTTGGTTTAATCAGGAGCAGAGATGAGCTGGGTTATGTGGTATTTCCATTCCACTAGTGCTATCATTTTTTTCAGCGTCAGTACTCCTCTTCTTCTTTGCTTAGTCTATTGGTGGGAAAAGCAATTAATCTATAAAGTACAATTGATCTAAATGAATGACCTTTATATTTGTGTAAACAGCTTCTTTTCTGTCCTAACAGAAACTGTAGAGATCAGACTGTAAAGAGTCCAATGAGCAACACAGGGCTAACATGGCACCTGGACACATATTGGGTCATATAAAAATTCAAAAGTGGTACTGGAAATACTTTTTTTTTATGGATAAACCACATAATTTTAAAAAGTAAATTGCTTATATATCAATGTTGTCTTGTGTGCTCTAGAGGTGTGTCTTCTCTTTTAGCAAATTGTTGGCTGAGGACTTCAGAGAGATTTTTAGTCCATAATGTTAAGCTTGCTGCTTGCAATATCTGTGTCTTTCCTTTGCAGGAGAAGTAGAGGTGCCTTGCATATGAAGCAAGCAGGAGTCTGCTGAATGAATTCTGTGTGACAGAAGAGTGCTAAGAACAGCTTTGCACTGCCTTGCCACAATCTCTTAATTTTATTCATCCTGCCCATTCTGGTGATGATGAACAAACACAAAGCAGGCTTTTCAGTTGTGCTGTGGTTTGCTGTTTCTCTCTCCTTCAGAGTGTTGGGACTGACACTTCTGTCCTCCCTGCAAAGCACTTCCTTGGGATTCTCAGAATTCCTGTTCCTGTAGCCAGCTGGTTTTCACATGAACCCTTCGTTATATATGTGTCCACAGTTAAACTTCAAATCTTCTGACAACACCACCTGATTTTAGTGGACACAAGTCAGTGCAGGCATTGCCTCTGCTTTCTTTGTTGGTGAAAAGTTTTATTTAAACAGAAACTTTTTCAAATAATTATTTTCAAGGGGCTTCAGTTTTTCTAGACAGTATTTTGGCTCTTCCAGTTTGTAGCTAAATTTTAAATTATCATTTTTCTCCTAACTTTGTACAATTCTGATTTGGGTATGTTGTTTAGCTACTTAGTTTGTGTGTTTATTAAAATAAATGTAGACTCTTGCTTGGTTTTTTGGTTTGGTTTTGTTTGTCATTGGTGACCTTACTAGAGAATAAGTTTATTGCATTCATTACTCACAAATGGGATATTTCCCTTGTTACAGAAAATTATAGAGCAGGAGCTAGGGCCAGAAGTTAAAAAAAAAAACCCAAAGCCTGGAAGACATAAGTTGTAACACTGACAAGATGCACTAGATGGACTCATGTTCTTGGAATCAACCCTACAATCTGGGTTTTTTTTTTTTTCTCCTTTCAAGTGAAACAGCTCTGGTAAACTGCCAAGACTGTGTCAGCTTCATAGCAGTGCCTCTCTTAAATCCTGTCATTTAAAAGTGATCATTAATGATTCTGTTCTTGTCTGGTAAATTGGATGCTTTCAGACCTGAAGAAATTTCTGGCTTGCTCTTACATCCTTATTATCTACATTATTTAGCTAGTTTATGTCTTTTATACTTGAATAGTCAGTGGAGGGAAATAAATCTTATGAATGACTGGCTTTACTGGGCTTACGTTTGAAGAAAATTGTGGAACTGGAATGTGGGTATCATTTTTGATCATTTCAGTCTGGTACTCTAGTTGGGCTAGACTAAGAATCTTACTTCAAAAGAATGAAAAAAAAAAGATGAAAGAAGCTCATGTCCTTTGAAGACAGACACCAAAAAGTCCAATGATTGCAGTGCTGGCTGATGGTCACTGTAGCATCAGGCAGACTGTCTTCTCTATTGGTAGGACCAAAAGGCTTTGTTTGTCCATGGTGTTAGGGTGTTCTCTTTCTCAAGCAGAACTGAGAGTGTCACCCTCATTCCCTTTAGAGGAGAAGAGGCTGTTGGTCTTAATGGAATTAAACAGTACCAGGGTATAGTTGTGAGCTCTAGAACTCTATCATCATTAATTTGAAATTGTTAGTATGGCCCTGAAATTATCCTTTCTTGGATCAAAATTCTTCCCAACAGTTCCTGGGCACATCTTGGGAGGTTAGGGATCATTCACAAATAGGAAGCTTGATGAAGGCACTCTGTTTTGGAAGCTAAAATAATTTCCTAGCAGAGATGTGACCAGACTCAACTATCTGGCCTCTGTGTGAGAGAAGCTTGGTTTAATTTGCTGTTACCATGGGTGTAACCATGGTCTCTGTTTTATAATATAAACTAGCTGAACTATTTTTACACTAATTGCCTATTACATTCAGTGCATCTGGAACATCTGGAAGAATTATAAAGCTGAAAACAAAAAAATAACTGAAAGGGAAAATTGAGGGTTAATGAAATGCTAGATTAAGTATGTAAATGAAGTGCTATTTTCCAACCAAGCAAAACCCATAAAAAGTAAATACTCTGCATTTCTATGTCAAATAATACTAAATAATGAGTGTATTTAACAAGGGACTTATTTTTCCTGACTGTATGTTTCCCTAATGCATTGCATTTCTGGTCAAAATAGCAGCATTTACAGAATGTTATGTAAATTTTGGTCAGATGAAATTCTTAACATTATTATATGCTGTTCCCAGGCACTGGTGTGTCCCATGAAACCACAGATAGCAGACCAGGAGCCTAAGTACTGGTTTTGGGAGGACTGGTGTTTATTTCCCACTGTGAGAGGCTTCAAATTCCTTTCTGAGAGATGGTGGTGCTCTTAGTACATCTAAAACCTACTCAACACTTTGGATCATTCAAGGGCCACTGGAACTGAGAGGAGGCTCCCTGTGACTTTAGCTTTAATAGTTTTCTTTCAGAAAGGAGAAAAACAGCAAATGGTTTTCTAGGTGATGCATAAGCAAAAGATGCTCACTTTGATGTTCTATTGAGGTTATCATTTTAGCACAAGTCTTAGCCAAGTGCCAGGATAAAAATGGAAACTTGAACACTGAACCTAATGAAGATGAATGAAGAGTGTCTGTGCAAACCACAGCCCTCTGCTCTTTGTAAGTGAAGTCAGGATTAATTAGCAGCCAACACATATCCCCAGGGATGATTCAGAGCCCTGTAAATTAGAGGTCTAAAATAGTCCACCACAGAATCCTGCATCCACCACAGCCCCCTGGGATTCTAAGTTGTTTCTCATGATTTCCGACATGAAACAGTAGACAAAAGCATCTGGAGAGCAATACTTTCCAGCATGGAATGCTTGTGTTTTTTATCAGCTTCTGGAAGCATCTTGTGCTGGCCCATAGCTACAAATAATGTTGAGAAGCACTCAGGCTTCTGCCACATAGGAGAACAAAGAACATGATTTGCAAATTGCTGTAAATAACTTCTGAAGAAAATGCTGAAGTGGCCAGACAATCTGGACAGTCAAGTTTGTCTGAGGGAGCAATAATATAGGAATATGAGGAAGGAAAATGTATGTAGCTTGATTGAGCTGATGAAACATGCTCAGATGCTGTTTGGTAGATAATAAAATAGATGTAGCCAGATATTGGCATTGAATGGAGAAACAGAACAGATCTTGCACTCATTGAGGATTGGTTTTCAAACCTCTGCACTGAAAAGGTACTCATGTAGCACTGATGTAGCTGTTTATATGTGGAGGAGAATTAGTGGCTTTCACAATAAGGTCTTATGACATTTTTGTTTTCACTTCTATGACAAGAGGTAAGGAAATACAGGCCTGAAAATCTGATGGGTTGGATTCACAAAAAAGAAAATGCCAGCACTACACTGAAGCTACTTCACTTGTCCATAAAGCCCACACTGCATTTTCTGATACTGCTGTTCCTGTCGTTGTCCCAGCATGTTAGCACAGCAGATGAAGAGCATCTGTACTCTGTGTGCTCAACAGAAGAGATGGACCCTGCCCCCAAGGCTTCTGAGACTGACCTGGAAAGCAAAGTGTTGAGGGGCAGTGTAGCCCCTTTCATTAAAGCCTCTTGCATATCAAAGATGTGTGGGTGAGCCAGAACCAACATCCCTGTCACCTGACTCCTACACTAGCAATTGTCTTTTTGAAGATACCAAGAACAAGATGAAATATTGAGATCTGTAACTCGTGGCTATGAAGCGACTTGGTAAAAAAAAAAAAAAAAATTAAAAAAATGTTGCCACCAAAATACCAGTGAAGTTCTCAAAACCTGACATTCTTTGTTTCAGATGTGTGTCAAGAAGGAGACACCTTAAAAGCTTCATTTTTTATTGAATTTACATTCTTAAAGCAATCTCTTGCTTTAGAATATTCTTCAGCTGGGTCCAATATAAAAATTAAATGGGAGAGGATCAAAACCAAGTCTTGAGCTAAGGGAATGGGTAAACAAGCAGGATATAGTGCTAAATTAACATAGTCACATTAGTATGTAAGCTTAGAAAAACAGAAAAAAAAAAAAATTTTTTTTCTACCAGATTTGACACCTTTATGAGAACAGGAGCTTGGAATGCTATCCCATAACTTTTGATCAAAACCTTCTGATTCCCACATGCTCTGTTTAGAGAGATACTTTGCTTTATCTCCCCAAAGCTTTAAAAATTTCCATGCAGAAGATCGTAACAAGGTAGCAAAGCTGTCTGTGTCACTAATGAGCAACAATCAACTCAGATACAGTGTAATAAACAAGAAGCAGAAGAAGAAACTTGTAACTGAGGAAATAACAGATTTTTATTTATTTATTTTTTAAGAACGAAATTATCAGAGGATACTACATGTTCCCTTTCAAGAGGGAGGGTCCTCTTCTGAGTTTAACAATTCACATGGAGAAAAACAAGTATCTGTCATCAAAAACAAAGCAAAAAGTCATGATGATCACCAAGAAACGTGAGGCAGGCAGACTTGCTTTTTCTTGCAGATCTTTTCCCAAAAGGCTATTCCTCTAGTATCTCATTCTCAAAGGTGAATGATTCCCCACAGAGCAGCAGCCTCATCCACGGAGGAGTTTGTCACATAAACCTTGTGCTGATTTGGCCAAACTGTGACCGCGTTCCTTCAGCCCCCCCAGGCGCAGCACCTGAGGCAGCGGGGGAAGCTGTTCTGCCATCCACGCCGCCGAGGTGCCACCTCCCGGGAGAAGTGCAGCACACCTGCTGCTGCCACCCCCCGCATCTCAGCTCCGCCTTGCAGAGCACAGCCGGAAGGACTTGAGGTGACACGGAGTATAACAGAAGAAGGACGGGTTTCCCTCTGCTGCTGGATCACTCTCTTCACGGAGCAAGCCCCTCCCGGCAAGGACCGGAGCTGTGTTTACTTCCATAGCTGGGACTTCACAGCAGGGCTGGAAGCTTTTGACAGGGAAGGACTCACACCCTTCCGAACAGGAATGACAAAACAAGGGAGTTCCCTCACCGGTCCCAACAAGCATTGCATTAGAAATTGTCATGGCCCCAGCCCTACAATGAGCAGGACTCCAATTTAATTCCAGCTCCAAAGGCCCTCAGTTCCCCACCCCAATCCTAACCTGAAGGAGGGGGCTGAGAATTTCTTTCCACATCCCAGCTCTAGATATACATTTAATTACAACTCCTTTCTGAGTCCAATGCTTATTGTAGCTTTCCTTTCTGAGCAGGAAAATAATCCAGAATCCCAAGGGACGACAGGGTTTCCTTTGCTCTTTTGTAAATCTATGAAATCACAAACTATCACCCCAGAACCTCCTATATTTCACCCTGTGAGGGAAAAATGCAGACACTGAGATGACACTATTTGATTTTTTTGTTATATACCTTACTAAGAATTTATTGTCTTTCTGGAAGCTGTTTGTATTTTTGCCATGTCCTGCAGCAGAGCCTCTTGGGCCTGTTGTTTTAACAGCCTCTCAGAAGAGGGTTAGCACTCGTTAGCAGAGTGCACCTCTCAACACCACCAGCACATCCTGCCACAAAGGGCTGCCTAAATCCTCCCACAAACTGCCAAAAAATTATACCTCTCGTCACTGGTGTGAAATTAAACAGCCATTAGTTTATATGAATTTATAAGCAACGCCTCCATGGTTTCAAGCAACCAAAGCATGTTACATGGCTATTTGGAATGTGCTCGTTGGGCACCTGAACTCTTTCTTGCTGAGGGAAATCACACAGCTTCCATCAGGCAGGTGAACAGGAGTCAGCCCTGTGTGGTTTATAGTTAGGGAAGAAGAGACAGTTCTGTAGCCATGGCAGCAGGTGGACTTCCCAGTTATGGAACTGAGAATATGCTTCAGAAGGGTCCAAGTGCCACTAGAGAGACACTCTTCCCATAAATGAACAGGCACTTTCTCCCATAAGTGAACTTATTTCAAGTTCACAGCACCAGTTTTTTTTTTATGAATGCATACATCATTTTTTTCTGTAAATCCTTAATTAAAGAATCAGTAAGAAGTTATTTCATGACCTTGTAAACGTCCATGACTACCAAGAGCACTAGGAACATTATAATTTTATAGCATTGCAAACTGGTATGTCCAAGCTGTTACCACCTTCCCTAAAGGGAAATGTAGTCCCAGAATCCTCTTAATTCAAATTATGCCTCATGGCCAAACACTTGGCCAGTGCAGGTGTGGGCTGTAACACCCAGGTATGGCTGCAGATATCATGGTGTCATTCCAGTGGAACAGGCTGACAACAACTATTACCAGTAAGATGGGAATATTTTTAAACTATCAGAGCTATGCTAACCCCAAAGCTTTTATTCAATGTCCTCAACTTTCTTCAGGGTGCACATCAGAAAACAGAACTAATTTCTTTCAAAGTTTAGCCTTATTAAAAGAAAATATTACTAGGTGAAGAAGACACAAAATGTGAGGCTAGATATTAAACCTTGGTGAAAATACTACTGACATGTAAAAGAAATCCCATGTGTCAGAATCCCTTTGATTCACTTTTCTCAAGGATCAGCTGTGGAGACAGGGGCAAAGTACTGACTCAGTGATGCAGGTGGGACACATTATTGACCGATTTCTTAGAAATAAAGAGAGAAAGGCCCTTTGGGGAGGTAAGGAGTGGGGGATGAGGTTGAATGTGTAAGGTTTTTTGTTTGTTGGTTTTTTTTTTTTTAAAGAATTTAGTTGATGGGGTAGGAACAGAGACAAGAAGAGTGATATGTAAATTGTTGATGATTTGTTATATTAATTGTCTTGGGTTTAGGAAGTTTTTCTTAGACTGAAGCTTCTGTTTGGCTGTTTAGTAAGTTGTTCTCTTAGAAGTTTTAAGTCTTGAAATGTTGATGAGTTTTCACTAGCTGCTTCCTATGTAATCAGTGCTTAATTTTGTCATCAGTTGAGATGGAAAGCATTTGTTGTCTCAGAAGACTAAGGTTTAGAAACACTTACTTGGGAGGCTGGTAAGAATTGAGACTCTGTGGGCTGTAGACTTTTTAAAACATAAAGGAATGCATTATTCCCTTGGGTTGTTTGTTTTATTTAATAATGCTGGTGCTACAGAAATAAGAGTAGGAAATCTCCCCAGAATATAAGCTTGTATGTCCAAATAGCTCCTACCAGCTCTAAAAGAGAGGTCTCAACACCCTGGATAAAAGGAAGCAAAGCCAATACTCTAATATTAGTTTAAGAAACAACAGCCTCTTAGCTTTGTAGACTGCTCAGTAATGTGCTAGATGTAATGCAGTGTGCTATTTCCTTTCAAATTTGATCAAGATCAGAACAGTACTTTTACTGATGGCTGTTCAGCATCCCTAGTTTCTAATTGTTTTGGTTTTAATTTTTATATCCTTAAGTGTCTCAAACTCTAAAATTTCTTAAATGTAACAGTAGAGAGAAAGAAACAGAATCATGTAGCTACCTTTGAAGATCCAAATAGAAATGTTCTGTGATAAGTTACTGGGTTTCTGTTAAGAAAAAAAAAAGGAAAAAAAAAAAAGAGCATGTTCTTGGTTTCTGCTATTTTGTAGCCACCTAACCACTTGTATACTATGTTTATATGCAAGTTTAAATGACAGTTAAACCAAACTGCCCTGCCCAAATTCCTGCATTCAGTTTAGTCTCTTGTCATTTTTTCAGCCTCCTCTTACTGCCGCTGTGTGTCCTGTGCCATTGGGTGGGTGGGAGGAAAAAGGGCCACTACACTTGAGTCTTGCTACAGAATGAACCACTGTTTCCCTTTTTTACTTTTCAGAGACCTCACTTGTGTACTTACGTACTTTTCCCTCTGTTTTGAGGTCTAAACTTTTTGGAGGCTACTGTTGACAATCAGTATAGATTTTAGATATGCCCAGAAGAGGGTCTGTTCCTGTTCTGTGTAGTTTTTACCAATTGTTCTGTGGTCAGCATTAGCACCAGTTGCTCCAGTTCCTCTCTTTCAGCAACCCAGTTTAAATTCAGCCTGTCCTGCATGTGTTTCTGTCACTAGGGCATCCTTCTCCTGCTGTATGCTGCCTTCTCCTGCTTTCCTTTCTATACTGAAAGGCATATATACAGGAATGCACTGTGCCAGGCTGTGGGCAGCCTGTATGAGGCATCAGCCAACAGATGTTCCTGCTCCTTTTGCTGTCAGGAGCAGTATGATGTAAGAAGCTAGCTGAGGGACAGAGTAGTCGTTGGATTGATTGTTGTACTCATGAGAACTGTCCCTAATATGCAAGAGGGGAAGCTAGAGAGGAAGGCTTCCTGCAGCTGTTTCATAGTTGGAGTAAATAAGAGTAACCCCAGACTACGTGCTCATGCTACTGTGTGCTCTGTCCAACACTCAGAAGAGATGGTCTTGCTGCTTCCTTGTACCCATGGGTGTTCCCAGTAGTTTCTCTGGGCCTCTGCTCATTCTTCAAAGTTGAACTACAATTTTATTTTGGTCCTTTCCTTCCTATTTCACCACAGAGCTCTGGGGATTATTTTGCAATGATTATGCAACAAGCAACTGACTCTTTGTATGCTGGCCTTCACAAAAGATAAACTACAAATAGTCTGCTTAGTAGTAAGTGAACTTTGTTATTTCCTTGGGGCTTGCCTGAAATAAGTGAAGATGTTTAGAAATTGTGATTTCTACTGGGATCAATACAAAATGAACTGATTAAAAGACTGCCAAAGCATATTTGCAGCATTTGGTTGGCCTCTGTTTAGGCAAAGGCAACAAGCAGGGCTCTCAGGCCTCTGGAGATGTGTTGCTGCCACTTCACACAGAACTATGGGACAGGAGTATGGGTTTTATAAGTTACATTCCTCTCCATACCCCGCAGTCTCTCGGCGGCCCGGGAGCTGCTTTAACCCGCAGCTCCTCAGCGCAGAGCCAGCAGCCATCTGCCAGGCTTTCCTCGGGTCCTTCTTCACAACACCCATTCACGTCCCTGTACCTCAGCTGCCATTAAATGCCCTTAGGGCTCTGCCCTAAGCCTCTCTGCCTCTCGCTGGGTCTACGGACAAGCGTCCGGTCACCTGGGCGAGGCGTGCCCGGGGCGCTGTGGGACCCTGACCGCGGCTGCGCTACAGCCACCACCGAGATGGCGGCCCCCGGGGCAACGGGTTCCAGAGGGCGGGCGCAACGCCGCACTCAAGATGTCCGCAGCAAAGTCCCGCCCACCGCTGCCTTCAAGATGGCGGCGGGGCGGGGCCTCCTGGTTCCCGCTTCCTGCCGGCGCCGGAAGTGGTGCCGGAAGAGTCGGCGGCGCTGGCGGAAGGGGCAGCGCAGGAAGCGGTTGCCGGGGTTAACCCTCCCCCCGCGGCCACAATAACAGGGCGGCGCTGAGGGGCAGGTAAGGAGCTGCGGGCCGGTCGAGGTGGGGGTTTGGCTGCTGGGACACCGGCGGGGCTCGGAGAGGCGGAAGCTGCCGCCCCGCGTCCTCTGGCGGTGAGCGGTCCTGCTGTCGGTGGAGCGGTGCCGCTGTCGCCCTTCTCCGGTTGGGCTGTCGTCGTCCAGCCCCGGGGCCTCGGGGCGGCCCGGCCTGGGGCCGCCCGCTGAGGGCCCTTCCCCGGTGTGACAGGGCCTGAGGAAACCCGCTCTGCTTCCTGCTGCTGCTGGGGAGATGGGGGGAGCCGTGAGACGCCGCGTCAGGGGCGGCTGCTGCTGCCGCCACCGCCCCGCTGCCCCCCAGCCCCCCTCTTGGCTGCGGGAACGGCGCCGTTTGGGCTGGCGGCGGCGAGAGGCTGTGGGGAAACCTGATTTTATATCGCTTATCTAAGCAAAAATAAACTTGTTCTGCTTATTTTTTTCCCTTGGCATAAGGAAACTCCTCTATTAGCGCCTGCCAGGCCGTCCCTAGCTGTTGTCTCCGCGTTTTCTCTACAGTGGTGTTTTCGGGGGGGGGAAGCGGGGGTGACCCCCGGGCTTTTTAACCTTTTTCCCTCCAGGGTAGTTGTTACCAACCGAACCGAGAAGATAGCACAAGGAGCTGCTGTTTCACGCAAAGGCTTGTGTATTAATTGAGCTGGGGAAGGCAAAACTGTTTTGTCAGCTTTATTAAATATCTGAAGGGGTATTTTTTTGTGTGGTGTGTTTAAGTGGGTCAGCTTCCTAATGTAGAATTAGATGTTAAAGCCGTACATGGTAGCTCAAAATAATATTAAGTGGAGTATGTGTTTGGCAAAAAAACTGCAACCTCATAAGAAGCTAGGTCATTCCTTTCCCCCTTTGCTAATGGCAGGAGCCACACTAAGCTACAGTCCAGATTCAGAGGGCAGGCTGTGCTCATTGTGCTTAAATCTCACAGGACTCCTTCAGACTTCTTTCCTGTATGCTGGAAAGAACCTTTCTTCTTCTTTCTTCTATCACAGTCTTTTCAGTGCTGTCCTCTGAGCCCTGCTGGATTGTGTGTACTCTGTCGTGTGTGTCTGCAGCAATCTGGAATTTTTTATGTTGTTCAAGTTCTGTCATCAGGTGACATTCACTGGCACTCTATAATACTTACTTTCATCACAATCCAATCTGCTAAGCAGCTTGAAGTCAATTTTGGCTTCATGAAATAGACCAGTGTTGTAGTGCAGTATTACAGACTTACTAAACCCCACCAGTGTCCCTGAAAAAGGGTAGTGTTTGTGCAGGCAGCAAGCTCAGTATCTTTAGCCTTGCCTGGAGAAGTTCCAGCCAATCCCAAGGAGTAGAGATACGTTTCATGCTATTCAAGGGCAGAAGCTATTTTAGCTTCATGCTATTCATGGGCTAATTTAGTTATTATCACCATTTAAAATATTAAATGAATTTTATGATAACACGCAGTTGTTAGTTTACAATGCATATGAAACTGTGTTAAAGCATGTATTTTTTCAATAATTAGATTACAGTGAAGGCATCACTACTCCAAGTGCCAGCATATAAAGCATTTGTGTTGTGGAAAGAAAAAAAAATATCTTTTTCATTTCCTTGAGGTATGTTGTCTTCTCAGTTGCCCCTTCCACATTATGTGAAGCAAACAATGTGGTATATTTACATCCCAGGGAATGCTGTGACAGATTGAGCTCTGATATGTTTCCCATATCTGTCCTTCTTTAAAAGTTGTTTCTACCCTTCCACTGAATTTCAGTATTCTACTTGTTAAACAGGTTTACCAAATTAATGATGCTTTACCTTGCTTACCAGAAACATTCCTCAGCTAAATAGCAGCATTGCAGACACTTCTCATGCCATTCATCTGCATGAGATGTTAACTCATTCTGATGTTAACAGTAAGTTTATATTTACTTTAGCTACTTGTTTATTTTCAAAATCAATTTGTATGTTTTTAAATGAAACATATAACATTGTTATTTTAGTTCTCCTGCTTCTTTGTGTGCTGCAGGAACAATGTAGACATGAACACATTAATTCAGTGAAAGGAAAGAGGAGAGGATATCCTGCACATAGGTTTTGAAGCTAGGTCTTTCACTTTTTCTGAGGCTTTGATCTTTCACTAAGCAACCTGTTATTTGTTATTCTGACTTCTTCTAAGAAGAGCTGCTTTGAGGACCTTTAATGGGGCATTTAAAGGGAACGATCATTAGGGCCCCCCTTTCTTTTTTTCTTTTTCTTTTTTTTTTTTTTTTTTTGGTTCTGAAAGGAAAATAATCTATTTTTCAGCTGGACAGGGGCTCTTTTTTACTGGGACACATCTAGGTGGTATTTGTTTGGTAACCTCTGTACTCTGCACAGCTTTCCTGGGATTATTTTCATCAGCTAGTCTGTGGATGGCATCCCTGAAGATACTCACACAAAAGAATCGATCTCTGATTAAACCTGTGGTGATTTCCCTCTTTGCCCATTTCCCTTTAGAGAGACTCTCTAGCTTTAGTGATCCTCAGGCTGTGTCTGAGACCTCACATGAGAGGAAAATCTAACTCGGGGGAAGAACTTTTCTTAGTTAGTTCAATTCAGCTCTACTGGGTTTTGTCTTTATTGACAGATTTTGTTGGGGTTTTTTCAGCAACTGAAGCTTAACTGGTGTGTCCTCCTCTCCTCTCTGTCCTTTTCCTTTCAGTTGTGTTACATTTGCATAACACTGTGAACATTTCCTCTCATCAGAAGTCGTTGCAAAGATGGGTCCCCGGCGGAAAAATGTGAAGCCCTGCTCATCGAACAGGGAAGGCTCTGAGTCCACCAAAGCTGATGAGCCAAAAGATTACATGAACCAACTCTCCCATGAAGTGCTTTGCCACATCTTTAGGTGAGCAGCTTCTCAGAAGTCAATTTGTTGTTTATTACTACATTGTTTTCTGGTTTTCCCCCGATCTTACCTGCAGTGATGTTTGTGTGTCATACTGTTCAGCAAGTGCAGATATACCCCAAGTGAACTGCTGGATTTATGTGAATGTTATGAATGGTGGAATGAAGAAGAAATAAGTTCTATAACTCTGTTCACTAGTGTGTGGTAGCAAGTGTTTAAATAATGATTTCAGTGCAGAAATGTATCTCAGCTGGTACATAGTTGAGGTACATGCTTTGAAATTGTTGCATCTGCATCATAGTGCACAGAAGGGAACTTGAATCAATGTATAATCTTCTCTAAGATGTTTACTTATGCCTGTTATATTCAAAACACAATGCCTTACAAGTAGTTCTTTAAAAACAATAGCTCTCCAAAATGTCTGCAAATGGAGCATGCTACTGTGTACTAGAAAATGAAAGTACCTTTAATTAAACCATGTAGAATTTATTGTGGCAAATGGTTTGGTCAGTATATTAGAGAGCTAAAGCAAGTCTCCTTTTTAATGTTATGTTTATACCTTAAATATGCTATATTCAGTGTCAAAAATTGATGAGTCATTCTGCTTGGCAAAGTTTCCCACTTTATATTACAGTAAAGTCTGAAAATTCCATTTGAATTAATGTTATTAGGTGTGAGAAATACACAAATTGGTGTAGTCATGCTTGGGATGTTCATAAGAAAAAAATCTAAAAGGATCCAGCTGTGATAAATCAAAGGGATATTTTTTTCTTTCCCCAAGGTACCTTCCCTTGCAGGATATCATGTGCATGGAATGCCTGTCCCGGAAGCTGAAGGAAGCAGTCACCCTGTACCTGCGAGTGGTGAAGGTTGTGGACCTGTGTGCAGGCCGTTGGTGGGAGTACATGCCCACGGGTGAGTAATGCACTGGGCATGGAAGAGCTAGAGAGCAAAGCTGGCAGTGCAGTACTGGTGTTTGCAATGATGGATGCAGGGTAAATTATGAAAAGCAAATAAAGGAATTGGATGTTTTAATTCCCTTTGACTTTTGGGAGATTTGAGTGGCTTCTTGGAGTATGTGGTTTGGAAAATCTCTCTGTGTAGATGTATATTTATACTCACTCGATATTACTGTAGCAGAAACTGGGATTCTCTGTAGCAATCTATAAATACAATCTGTGTTTGTCTGATTATTGTAAGGGAGTTAATCCAAGGGTTAATCCAAGAAGAAGCTGTTTGCGTGCAGGCAGGAAAAAATACAATGGAATGAGAGAGCAACTCACCTGCCAACACTTAACAATGTAAGAATAAATAAGTTTTGATGTCACACCTCAAGCCATCTTCAGATCAATAAATAAATTTCTCAACCTAGGTCAACCCTGTGAGTATTAGGATTTCTGTTGGATTTAAGTTACACTGCTGAGAATTGTTGGGGGAGAGACCTAAAATGAGTAAATTTGAAAAGTTAGAGGATCTGCCAAGTTAGATTTATTAGGGTTGCTATCAGGTAGATGGCTAGACCTAACCTAAGATAGATGTAAATACAGGTAACTTACTAGTTTAAAATCATTTCTTTATGTTTTGTCTTATGTTAAAGTAAAATAATCCTTGGCTTTAAGAAATTCTCACAGTTCTTTAAGAATTGAGAGCTATGTTGAAGGGTGATGAACTGCATATAGCTGATCCAGCTGGGCATTTTTGAGCCACGTAGTTGATAAATGGAATTCAAGGAAAGATAGACAAAGCCTGACAGTCTGCAGAGGTGTTTCATCTGAGAGGGGAGAAAGTGTAGTAAACCCAACAGCCATGCAGCTCCACTGAAGGAAACCTACAGCAAGCCTGCAAAATTCAAGGCAGAAGAGTATGTAGGTCAGGATTTCTAGAATCTGGAAGTAGAAGACAAGCTATTGCTTCACCGAGTACATCTTTTGACACTGTAGAATTTGTACTACCATATGAAGAGAGCAATGTATTTGGTTTTCTTTTTACAGCTGAGGTGTGTGCTGTCACACAAATACCAAATCTGTTGTTGTCATGTAGGTTTCACCGATTCCAGTTTCCTAACGCTGCTGAGGAAGATGCCAGACATTGAACAGCTTTATGGTCTTCACCCCAGGTATCTTGAAAGACGCAGAGTCCGTGGCCATGAAGCTTTCAGCATTCCTGGAGTTTTAGAGGCTTTGCAGGCTTGTCCAAATCTGCTGGTGAGTGGTTAGACAACAGAGAGAGCCTCCTTCAGCAGCTGAGATGGTGCATGTTAACAGAGCAGAAGAGATGTGGCAGGGACTCATTGCTCACAGGGCTTTGTGTTCAGATGTGGGCTTTGTAATCAGATCTTTCTGTACAGACTAGTAGTTAATTGTGACCATGTTTGCAAATGAGTGCTATTGTTAGTTGCACTGGTGGGAATCACAGGTGCCCTTAAGTTTGGAAATGAACTAAAATCCCGATCCCTCTGCTTTGAAAAAAATAAGTTTTGCTACAAACCAAAAGTGAAATAACACATTGCATTATGTATAGTGTGTTATTGAGAAGTTTACGTGGTTAAGAGGATGTTGTTGCTTGAACTGGTGTTAGAGCATTTGCTTTGCTTCCTTTTATCCAGGGTGTTGAGACCTCTCATTTAGAGCTGGTGGAAGCTATTTGGACATACATGCCACAAGTTCACATTTTAGGGAAGTTTCGTAATCGTAATGGTGCTTTTCCAATTCCTCCTGAGAACAAGCTGAAAATTCCTATAGGAGCTAAAATTCAGACTTTGCACTTAGTAGGTGAGTGTGGTAATGGTAGTTGGCTTCAACCCAGGTGAAATTAAAGGATTTGAAACTGCAAGGTTGTCATTCTTTTTGAGAGAGGGAATTTGGCATGTGGCATTTTTGAAATACGGCTCGCTGTGTATATGGTAACAGCTCTGAAGGGCAAATTCTAGAAAACTGTTGACAAACTGAGGTAAAGAACTTGTGTTTAAAATGTTTACAGCTTTTCTCACATGCCACATAGCAAAGACTTCCTTTTTAAAGCCAGAGTGTTAATCCAAATACGTTTATCCTAAAGTGTACAGTTTAAAGCTTGTTTAAAATGTTTTGTTTATGTATTATTAGGGGTGAATGTCCCTGAGATTCCTTGTATCCCAATGCTGAGGCACCTTTATTTGAAGTGGGTGAGACTCACCAAACCACAGCCTTTTAAAGATTTCCTTTGTATCAGCTTGCGCGCTTTTGTCATGAGGAACTGTGCCGGTAAGAGGGGTTGGTGTGTGGAGGTGATCTTGTAGCATATGGGAAATCTATTTCTGTTCATGCTGCATAAGCACCAACTGTAATGGAAATCTTAGAACACAACATTCTGAAAAAAGAGTCTTTTTATTCATGGTGTTGGATAGAAATGCATCCCTCTCCTGTAGATTATTTGGTGCTATGCAGCTCTGTTGATTCCCTGACTTAGATGGATATATGTGGACATGTTTTATTTTGTTAATGTCTCACATTCAGTGTTGTTAAGTGAACAACCTTCTTTTTCTGTATTGGTTTGTTCTGTTTAGGACCCACAAATTCTTTGAAGTATGTTCCCTTAGTGACAGGCCTGGCTTCTGCTCGTAATCTGGAGCATTTAGAACTGGTTCGTGTTCCATTTCTTGGAGGACTTATCCAGCACGTGGTAGAAGATAGCTGGAGATCAGGTATGGAACTTCTTATCCCTCATACTTCAAACAAACAAATACAAATACAAATCTTAGCAGATGCTGGAGGTGTGTGAAGCTTAGAGCCTATTTCTCTGTAGCATATCTTTAAAGTAATGATTAGGAAAGGGTATCAAGTGTGGAACTATGGTTGTGGTGCTAAATATAGCTGTGTATTGAGTATTGTTTTCATCTTTTAACTGCAATTATGTCTTGACTGATAAGCTAATCTTCCAGTTGCATTTACTGGTGAGGAGAACTAGCAGGATTGGAGGGGAGTCTCTTGTAGATGTGTTTTATGGACTTGCTGAAAAAGATGTCTTGTTAATTCATTTGTCAGGATAACACTGGTGGAAATGTAGAAGGCTTAAGGTTGTGATCTGTGACTGAAGTCAGAGAATGTGTTGTTTTTTTTGTTTTGTTTTGTTTCGTTTGTTTTTTTATTATTTGTCAGGTGGTTTTAGGAATTTGCACACTATAGTTCTGGGAGCTTGCAAGAATGCACTTGAAGTGGATCTTGGCTACCTCATCATAACTGCTGCACGAAGGTATGGGCCTTTAAATCTTTTCTCCTGCTTTTTCAAAATAACTGTTTAAGTAATAAAGTCCAAGAATGTGAAGAAGCAGAACAGCCTTCAGAAATTTAAGGAATAAACATTTTTAGTTTACATAACAGGAGTATTCTAGGGTTGAAATAATTGGAGTTATGCTGTTTCTGAATCACTTTGTGTCATAAACCTTCTTCCTAGACATATGTATCTGAAAATTGTGGTGCTGTTAGGCTCAAAACCATATTGCTATGTAACTGTCAGATACTGCCATAAAGAGAAACCAAATGGACTCTTAATCCTGTAATTGTTGAAAGAATATTTTCCTTTAATTACAAGAGCTCGTCTTCTTGAGTGGTTTCTATGGCAATTGTGTTGGCATGCCTTTAATAGGAACAATTCTTAATTGCATGCAGGTTGCATGAAGTGCGGATCCAGCCTTCCTTGACCAAAGATGGTGTTTTTTCTGCTTTGAAGATGGCTGAACTGGAATTTCCACAGTTTGAAACTCTTCATCTAGGATACGTTGATGAGTTTTTACTACAGTGTATGACATTTTTTATATACGTAAATTATTTGATAAATAGAAATTGATGTGCTTTCAGTCACTTTCTAGGAGTAATTAAAGAGGATATTAATGTACTAATGTTAATGTACTCAAATTGAGGCTGTTGATCTCATACAGCCAAATATGGCTTTCTGAACTTCCTGAAACTTACTGAAATTGGACAAGTCTCAGCTTTATTGAACTGAAGGAATAATCTGATCCATTTTATGAAATTGGACTGAAATAGGGAGTTAGAAAATCACACTGTAAGAGGCAACTTTCTGAAATTTACTGATACTGTCTTTTTTTGTAGGTAAAATGGCAAATGGAGACTTAGTGAAGTATGGCTTGGCTGACGTGGTTGAAAATCCAGGGATTATTACAGATATTGGTATGAAAGCTGTAAATGAAGTTTTTTCTTGCATCAAGTATCTGGTCATTTACAACTGCCCACATCTGCATAACCCAAATAATTGGATCACAGGTATTGCACATCTTTGAAATTTTAGAGGTACGGTTGTATGATTTGCTGTGCTATTAGAACAGTACTGCCTGGTCTGTTTCTTATTAAGAGCAGATGATGCTTGGTTTGTAACCATAAAGATGGTGGTAACATCAGAATGGAGATACAGAAGATGCCCACTCTTGAATCTGAAAAGTGTATATTGAAAAATAAGTGAGGTAGAAATCCTTCAGGAAATGCTTCTCTGCTCTTCCCCAGATCATTCCCGGTGGACCCGGCTGGTTGACCTCACCCTGGTGCGTTGCCACGCCATAAAGCTGGATTCTTTCAGCCAGTTCATTGAGTTATTGCCAAGCTTAGAATTTATTTCTCTGGACCAGATGTTCCGTGAACCTCCTAAGGTGAGTGCTTCAGGGAATGGTTTTATTTTTCACTGTTGGCAGCTCGTTGGAAATATGGCCAGCTCCAGCTGTTGTGTTCTTATAAAAGTTGTAATGGGTTATCTTGATAAATAAAGAACTTGGTTTTGCAGTTGCTTTTATCATGGTACGTTAGGGGGAAAGATGCTGCTTCTGCAGATGGGAGCAGTGGCAAGGTATGATCTTGAATGAATATATGACCAGGAGATGACTCACATTGATGCTGTGTTTCTGTTGAGGTCTCTTCTGCTTCTTTTTGCTGCTGCCTTTTTGTTTTTTTTCCTTTCATGCTTAAGGATCTGTTTACAATGCTAAGGGGTTTTTATGATTTTGTAGCGGATGAAATGGGGATACTGTTCCCCTGTGGGAGAGCTTTCAAAACTTAGGAATTATATTTCTTCACGTTCTCCCCTCTCCCACACTGCAACACAAATCTTTGCAACAGCTGTTGCAATGTAATGAAAACTGCCTATGTAAAAAACTGCTTTCTTTGATCATTAATTCTGTCTTGAGGCTACTGTGGTCTGGGAAGACTATATAATCTGCTATTTGTGTTGATGTAATTTGATCTCATAGCAAATGAAACACAATTTAATAAAGTAAGATTATATAGTTTCTAGAGTTCCCTTTCATTAGGAGTTTAATAGAGTCTAAGTTTTGTGGCTGCCAGTCTTAAGATGAACCTCTGCAATGTGTAGCATAAGGGACAGTTTTCCTGTTCTTCATGTGTGCATTGTTCTGCTCTCCTGGACACTACTGACAGAACACTTTTTCCCTCAGCATGAGGATATATTGTAGAGATAATGTGTCAATGTTTTCAAATCTTAAGAGTTGCTCTTTGTTTCCAGGGTTGTGCTCGTGTGGGCCTAAGTGCAGGCACAGGAATTGGTGTCTCCTCTGCCCTGGTCAGCAATCAGAACTCCAACAATGACAATGACAACAACAATAACCACCAGAATAACAATAATGCAAACATCCACCACAACAATCACCAACACCCAAATGACCAGAATGAGGAGAACGAGCTGCGGCAAGATGGCCAAGCTGAAGAGCAGCAGATTGCTGCTGAGGGTAATCTTTGATCTTTGTGAACTTTGTAGGAAGTGAGTGTGATCTGCTTTGCCACTTAAACAGGGTCCTGGAGAAGATACAAATATATGTCAAAAACTTGTTGTTTTTTTCAGTTCCTGGTATATAACTTTAATCTTTCTGAGGAGTATCTGCACATCTCTAATACCTGTGTGGTAAAAGGTCTCTGTAGTGTACCTAAGAGCTGTTGCAGGCACATCACTGTTCAAAGAGCGATGTCATTGCGGATGTCAGTGATGTAGAGTTTTGGTGTGATGCTCATCTGTGGAAGTGTGAAGTGTTTTCTAGGCTCCTCTGGTCAGAGCTGGGAGTATATCCCAGTGGCAGATGGTCTATTTTCACTTTCCCAACAATGGCAGAACTCATTGGAGGGAACAAATATGTAAATACTGTTTATGCTGCTCAGTGCCATAGAACAAGACTTTTGAAGAGGAGTGGAAAGTTTGGAAGAAGTAAATCCCAAAAGTTAGACCGAGGTCTTGGCTGCAGAACAAATCTGAGAGATTTTGCACAATCTAGAGACTTGCTGAAGGAATCAGGGCATCAATTATTTCTTAGTGATTCTCTGACTCTCTGTGAGTGCTGGTTGATTTCCTTTCTATGCTTATGGACTCTATTTCTTCTGTTTCCTCTTTTTGACCTCATCTTAATCTTTTCAGCACTTAATGAGATGGAGGAGGTGGCACAGGAAGAAGGGATGGCTGCTGGGCAGGGCCAGAATGAACTGCCAGCTCACAGCCAGGCTGTTGTTCCTATGGAGGTCGATGAAGAGCAAGCAGGTAACTCTGGTTTTGGAAAGAAGTTACCTTTTGGAATCCCCTTCTTGTGGGACTAAATGTCTCAGTATAAGTCTAGTTTTGGATGGTTTTCTTAGCTGGGTTGTCTGGTGTGTTTGGAGTAATGATGCTAGCACAGCTTATCAAAAATTCATTCTATTTTAAAGTCTGTTTTACAGTCCCCAGTTTACTTTTGCATATGGAGTAAAATATCATGATCTTAAAGCCTTATTTTTGTGCCCAGTATAATAAAAGAGTCAGAAGGCCTGAATGAGCTTTCCATGTTCCTATGTTGGGGTTAAAGGCCTTACTTCTTTCACTGCAGCATGTGGATTCTTCTTTGCTTTTTTTTTTTCCCCCAAGCCAGAACAACTTGTTCCAGTGTTAAATTAATTTGTATTAGTGACATCATCAGTGACACACATTAGTGACATAAGGCAATCTTGATTTCTTTTATAGCCACTATTTGCTGGACAACATAATTTTCTACTAAATATGCCAACAACATGAAGTAACATACACGTATGGTGGATCTGTTCACTTTTTCAAGATAACTCCTGAAAAGGTTATTTAACTTCGTGTTCATTTCTTGTGTTATTCACAGGCAGATATGTCATTGTGATTCGCTAATTCCTTCAGTTAGTAGCCAAGAGAGATAACTTACAAAGCACAATGATACTGAAGCTTGATAATTTGTGCTTTTCCTTCCCACTTATGCTGGGGGGATTTAGAAGGATAATTGCAGACGTTCTGACCGACATTTCTGTCTTTGTGGTGGAGGTTTCAGGGACTGGTTATAATACATAGTTGTGGACGTAATTGTGCTATTCTGGAAGATCCTTTAAGCTGTTGTGAAGCTGAGAAATGTTACAGAAAACCTGTGTTTTGTTTTACAATGGGACACTCTTCCCCTTCCAAACTGGAATGCTTTAATGCTGAAATGCAATGCATTTCAATTTTAATGAGGGAGGCAGAGAATGGGTGGCTAAATTGAATCAAATTAATCTCGTCATTTTTTCAAGCAGTTCTAAAAGTTCTTCAGCCCTTTAATGCAGGCTTGGCTTATTTTCACATGAGCCGTTGTCATTTTTCTACTGTTTTCAGGACCAAGTGGCATTCAGCCTGTTGTAAAAGCAACACCTATTACTGTCCATGATTCAGACAGTGAGGATGAGGAAGAAAACCTGGGGACTTCCAGAGCCTGCATCTCTAACAGCATTGCACAAAGTTATTCAGATGGAGAAGAGAAAAGCAGAGATCCAGTGGAAACTAGAGAACCTTCAGGTGCAGAACAGATGGGTTCCTGGGCACTGTTAAGCAAAATTTATTATTAAGCTTCAATCTTTCCATTTTGTTCAGTTTTCTTTCTAGCTTAGTGACAGGCTTGCTTGTCCATGTGCCCCCCGCTCTTTTATTCCTGTTACAAACCTCCAATGAAGGTGTAAATCTTGCTCTGAGTTCCAATCATATAGTTGCTTTACAGAAATGCAGAAATGGTGGTGCTGCACTGCTTTGCAGAAACCTGCAGTTCCTCTTTTGGATTTCCAAGTGCACAAGTTATCATGCCTGTGAGGCCAGGTTTGCAGCTCTGCTGCCTATAGGAGTAATTTATCAAGGCATTGCTGCTAGGAAAAAAATATGACTATTGGGACAAATGCATGAGAGTTGTATGTATCTTTTGGTTCATGGGAGCCTTGTGGGCACACTAAGGTATCTTCACTTTGTTGGGAGCTCTGGAGGTCAGAATTCTCAGTGATGTTCATTACTGCTGTCTGTGTTCTGAACAACTCCTACTATGGCAGCATGCCTATGTGTGAATGTATGTTATTGTGGCTCATTCAGAATCAGAGGCCTAGAACTTCATGGTAGTATGACATCTGTAGAGAGAAATAGGAAGGATATGTCTTGTGCTTTGAATTTACTGCTATAAGATGCACTTCTGTGGCATAAAGTCTGAGTCCTGGTTCTGATGCCTTTCCAGCAGCAGACCTGACCTGCTGCTTCCTGCTGCTTGTATTCCAAGTGAGGTAGTTTCATACATATGCAAGAAAGGAGGAAGCTGAAGTCAAATTGTGATCTATAAGTAATTGAATGGTGAAGTACATAGAATATTAAGCCATAATGAATATTTAGCTAAGCAGTTAGCATAAAAATCCTGCATTGAGAAGGACTGAGAAATGTACTGGTCTAGTACTGGTTTAATTTCTGCAAAGCCTGGGGCATATCAAAGCTTGTAATGGATCAGGAGACTTCCTCCTGTAACTAGCACACTCCCTACCCAGTTCAGATTAAAGTTTCAATGTGGACATGTGTAGAGTACTGTGCTTATACTGTGCTTGTTAGTTCTGGTTTCAGGATCAAAATAAACTCTCTTTAGGGACAATTTGCATAAACTTTTATAGTGCAAATAATTTTAGAGTTGGTTTTTTTTGAGCTTGGTTTAGTGTAATTAGCTGAGAGGATTAATACAGCAGACATTATGTTCCAATTGTGATTTGTACATTATTTTCTACTGGTTTTTATTAATCTCTAAACTGAGACTGCTATTACTGATTGTCACCATTTTCCATACCCAGGAGGGGGAGCTAAGGATTGCTACCGAAAGCATAAACTTTAATCTTATCTGTGTTACTATTTAACTCCTCAGATTTATTCCTCGTATTTCAGGAAACAGAAGCCTTTTACCAATGTAGTTTTCATATTTCTGTGCTTTGGTCTTTTTAACCAGTTAGCTGCTTTGTGAAAACAGTAGCCTCTCTGGCACACAGGTATCTAGTTTACTGGCAAACACACAGCACATCACCACAGATATAGCTGCAAGACATTACAGAGATTCAGCAACAACTAGAAATACTCATTCCCATGACATATGAACAGCAGCATGGTCCTCACAAGCTTTGTCATTGGCTTCTAGGTTGCCCATTCTATGATCTCTAACAGAGTAGCACTTGGCATTTATTTCAACTGTGTATTGGTTGTCTCATTGTTCTCTCTTGCCTGACTCTTCCAGTGAGTGGCAAAGGCAAGACACCCCTGCGGAAGAGGTGCAGTGCCAGCCAAGTGGGCCAGGCAAAGCAGTTCCACACCGAGGAAAGCAGCTGTGAGAAGGGTTGTCAAGTAACAAGTGAGCAGATTAAAGCAGACATGAAAGCAGCAAGTGACATGCCTGAAAGGAACAAAAGCAAAGATTCTTACCCAGGCTGCAGTAATGCTACAGGATCAACAGGAACGTCCAGCTCCTGCAGTGCTGTTTCTCCTGGCCCTGACTGTGCACAGACAGCTAATAGCCACTCTGCTGGCACCAGCCCAGCAACTGGAGAGGAATCGAGGCAGTGCATCTGCTCACCTTGTAAAAGTGAAGGTTCCAGTGAGAGAGAGACCGAGGAGAGCTCTGTTTGTTCCAGGTGTTCCTGCTACAAACCCCAGGATGCACAACAAAGGACTAGTGGGTGTTGCGATGGGGAATGCCCGTCCACGAGCGGAGCCTGTCAGAACGGACCAAACAGCACTGGCTCAGATTTTGCACTTAGGACTCTGCCCAACTGTGGACCTCCAGGAGAGACAGGTGAAGGGAGGACTAGTGGGAGTGCTTGTGGGGCTGCCAGTGAGGAGGATAGCATGCGCTTGCAGCGAAGGAGCTGTGAGATGGAGTGTAAAGAAGAATATCCTCGCCGGCCGCTAACAAGAGCTAGAAGCAAACTGTCCCATGTCCCTCTGGTGTCAGAGTCAGGTATGACCTATATGCATATACTTATTTCTGAGTAAATACTGTGCTGGCATGAGGCAGCAGTGAACATTGCAACACCCGCAGAGAATACTGAAGCTAAGCATGAAGTTTATTGGTTAATAATTTAAAATGCAGTGGTTTGTCACAGGATCAGAACATTGATGGAACAGAAATGGCTGGCTTTGCTGCTGTAGCTAGGTAAAAAAACAGATCTCTGAAAGAGTGACAGTGACTTTTTTCTCCATACAACTATTTCTGTATGTGTTATCCATACATACTGAACAGTGTTTCATTTACTCATTTGAAAACCAAATGCAACTTTATTTGACAGTTTTTCTCTTTCTCTGAAGGCTGTTATTCATTGAAACATAAAACGGTCTCCCCTATTAAAATTCTTCCTTTAAAAGGAAAAAGAAAGTAGATCACCTCAGATCTTTGCAAAAAAGCACAAGTTAATAACTGAGACTGAGGGGGGACCTCATCAATGTCTATAAATATGTTAAGGGTGAGTGTAGAGAGGATGGAGCCAGACTCTTCT
>JAOEGS010003653.1:8065-27534 GCA_025447755.1 Corythornis vintsioides
CGAGCGCGGGGCGGCGGGGGACCGCCCGCAGGGGGGCAAGAGACGGGGGGGGGGGGGGGGGGGGGGGGGGGGGGGGGGGGGGGGGGGGGGGGGGCAGGGATGGTTAAGTGGGGCATCTGGTGCCCACCATGCAGGGGATCAGAGGGCATGCAAAATATTCTTCCTGCAGCGGGGACTTGGCATCAGGGACTTGTGGGGTTGGGTGAATGGTGGCACTGGGCACCATCAGTGCTGATGGGGCCATCCCAGCTCTGCTACTGTTGTGGTGGGCAGAGGGTGCCCGTGGCTTTGTGGGCACTCTGCTTTCCCTGTGGTGCCACGAAGCCTGGCTCCCCCAGCACCCCGCAGCCTCCCCACGCTCGCACCCACGCTGGCCTCGCAGAGGAGGAATAATTCAGGGAAACCATGGCAACCCCAGGCGGTGCCGGGGATACCAGCACCAAGCTGTCCCCGGGTCCCCTGCCACCACAGCACTGCTGGGGTGGGTGAGAGGACGTGTCATGCTGGTGCTGATAGGATGCAGCGCCCATGGGATGTGTTGCCCACATCCCCAGGGCACAGGGATGCTCATGGTGGCCTTGCTGGACTGCAGCTGGTTTTGACTCTCGGAGCGTTTGATGTCCTCCCAAGTCACCCCCTGAACTCAGAAGCCACCTCTCTGCCATAGCCAGGGGTTTCCCAGGACCCTCACATGGCTCTTTTATTTTGCAGTTCTGGGATGGAGCCGCCGCAGGGCCCTCGGGCAGCTCAGCCCACCCACCCCCTCCCTGCTGCCGCCAGACCAGGTAGGACCCTGGGCTGTGGTTCTCTGCCTACCCACTGCCCTGACACCATGGGGATGGGCTTCCTAGTGCCCCTGTCAGTGTCGCTGTGCCAAAGGGTGCTCCTGTCCCTGGGACAGCCCAGCTCCCAAGCTTTCTAACACAGCAGGGCTGATGCTGAGCCACCCTACAGGAGCAAAGCTGCTCCCCCAGCCCCGAAGGCATCACAATCCCCATACCCTCCTGGCATCAAGCTCTCCCCAGCCCACCCCAGCCCCACTGGCTTTATATCAACTCCAACATCTGTCCCCTCCAACTCCAGGAAGAGACAGAGCTTTATGTGAGTAACAAGGGGGGGACCCGAACCCCTCTCTGCGCCTTTGCTTAGGTGATAACTGCTTCTTGCCAAATAAAGTCTGTTCCTTTCCTCCCAAAATACCTTCCCTGTGGTCCTCTGCTGCTGCTGAAAACCAAATGCCTTTTGCTGGTCTCTGCTGTGCACCTTCAGCATACTGGAGAGCAGTGGTGCCCCCTCCATGCACTGGCTTCTTGGCCAGGTGGCCGCAAAAGCAAACCCTCCTGGGATGTGACACGTGTCCAAGCCAGCTGGGTATGCCCACTCTCTGAGAGCAGAGCTGGTGGTACTGCCACGTGAGGCCAATGGCAGCAGCCAGCTCTCGATGGGCTGTTGATGAAGGTCCGTTGCCACAACCCACCAGGTCCTGTGGGCAAACCCCCTTCTCTGTTCCCTCGGTGGCTCTGAGGGGCTTGTGCTCATGTTCCACATGTTTCACAGCCCTTTCACACGTGTGGCTGGGGACTCTGCCACCCTGGTCACTTGTGCAGCATTGCCCCAGAGCAGGTGGGGTGCATCGTGTGTGCCAGATCCCCTGTCCTGTGGGAGCTGCAGCCTCTGTCCCACTTGCCCAGGAGATGTGTCATGGACACAGGACAAAGCTGGCAGGCTCCAAGCCAGCCCCTCTGGCATGGGGTTACTGCAGAGGGACCCTGGTCCTGCTTGGAGCTGTGGGAAGTGATGGAGAAATCACTGCTGGCATGCAGGGTTGGGGCACCCACCATAACACCCCTCTGCCAGCCCTCAGTGCCACCCATGCCAGTCTGGATAAGCCACATGGAGCAATGCAGCTGCAAAGCAGCTGGCACTGTCAGCACCCCACAGGGGTGCCTGTGGGCCACAGTGGATGCAGCTGCCATGGGAAGGGGGTATGGCTCCTACCCCCCTAGAACCCCAAAACTGTGTGAACTTCCCAACACATGGTATGTGCTCATGGTATCCATCCCTGGGTGATGGTCCTGCCCATGCTGCCTATGATGCTGGCGCTGGGCACAGCGTGTGCTGGGATGTGCTGGCACATGGTCCAGGAGAACCTGCAGCCACTCAGGTGCTGGCGGTGGAGAGCTGGACACACATTCCCATCTGCTACAGAAAAGCCCCACTCAGAGCTGACATTTCCCATGATGCTGCAAGAAGAAATGATGCTCCCAGGAATAGGGAGGGGCCTGGCAGTTGATGGCCTCTCCTTGTGATGAGCTGGCACCCCACACTGGTGGCTCTGCCACCCACTCCATTATTTGCACCCTGGATTTGGAGCCTTTTTCCTTCTTCCTCCCTGAGTTGGGACCCAACCATTAGCAGCAGCAGGGGAGGCTGGGGGTGCCCCCAGACCCTCATTTCTGGAGAGGTGGCCAAACCCCACTCTGGTCCAGGTGCTGTGCAGATTTACCCAGCCCTGCTGCAGCTGCCCGAGCTCCCCTCTGGGATTTAGGCTCCTTGTCTGTTCTCTTATAGGGCCGGCTGCCTCCCTCTGAGGCCGTCTGAAGGGGAGCTGGCGGTAGAAGAGTCGCTTTTAAGATGACACGAACGGACCCACCTGATATCCTGGTGTCTACAGTGTACCAAGACATAAAGGTGGCCACAGCAGCCCCTGGGGATTCGATTGTCTGCCAGCCCGTGGCACGATGTGACGCCTCCATGTCCTCGTCCGTGCCCCGCGAGCCGCAGCCCTTCAACAAGCGCCACTGCAGGAGCTTTGACTTCCTTGAGTCGCTGGACGAGCAGCTGGGCGCTCCCCCAGCCATGGAGCGCTCCTGCCCACGCCCTGGCACCCCCGAGCCCACGCCGGGGCCACCGGGCAGGCGGGCGCCAGCGAAACCAGACCCTTACGCCGGCAGAGCCCCCCCACCGAGGACCGAGCCGAAGCGCCGTGCCCGCTCGAAGAGCGCGCCGCGGGTGAAGTCCACCTTCACCCCAGTGCCCATCACCGTCTCGGCCTCGCCACCGCCGGCTCAGCGCGGGCGGGAGGCTTTGCAGGTGGCACGGGAGCCCTCCCGGCCCGAGCGCTCGCCGCGCCGCGAGAGCCAGGTCCCTCTGAGGGCGCTAGCGAACGAGGTGCACCCCATCAAGCTGCAGCCGCAGCGCAGCAGCGTCAGCCGCATCTCTCCGCTCTGCCTGGGCAGCAACTGCTTCGAGGAGGGGCCGGGCGTCAAGGTGGGTGCCAGCCCCCATGTCAAGTGCCGGGTCGACATCAAGCCGGACGAGGCAGTGCTGGTGCACGCAGCACGCAGCCTGCGGGCAGCCCAGAGCCGGCAGGAGCCGCCGCGCTGGCCCCGCACGCCCGGGGCTGCCCGCAGCCTGGCAGTGCCCGGGAGCAGACAGGCGTCCGCGTCTCGCACACCCACTCCCAGCGACTCCTACAGCGGAGACCCCCCGCTCCTGCCCTACCCTGGCGAGTACTACGAGATGGACCCTCGGGCGCTGGCGTACCAGACGGTGCCGGTGCCAGCCTCGAGAGAATTCAGGGAGTACCCCGAGAGGGGCTGCATGACCTTCTCGGCCCCCAGTATGCCCGCCAAGTTCTATTATGCGGAGGAGCCAGTAAGGTGCCCCAGCCCTGCCATGCCCCTCCGCAGCTCCGGCTACGCCAGCTACCCCTACCCCATCCGCCACAGCATCCCCCAGCACTTTTATGCCGAGGACCCGGCCAAAGCCACTGTCCACACAATGCCACCCCGGACACTGTACGTGGAGGAGGCGCGGGGATACCCGGTGCAGGAGGCACCCGCCCGTGCCTTCTATGGGGACGAACCCCGTTTCTACGCCCCCCGCGGCACCCCTGTCAAAACCCTCTATGCCGAGGATGCCCGGACGTACCCGAGCCACGGCTCCTCTGCCAGGGTCTTCTACGCCGAGGACTACGGGAAGTACCGAGAGCGGGAGGTGCTGTCGCGGACGTGCCCCCCACCCCGCAGCACCCAGCCTTTGCACTTCGGTGACTGGTACTGCCCCGAGCGGAGCACGCTGCCCTACCAGAGCCTGCAAGTGTCACGCTTCACCCCGCAGCCGGCCGGGCGTGATGCCATGCTCTCCTCCTGGCACGGCAGCTACAGTGTAACCCCTCCACGGTTGGGCCGGGAGAGCCAGCACTACTCCAAATCCTGGGATAACATCCTGGCGCCAGCAGCACGCAGGGAGGAGGTCCTGCAGCGCGGGCGCAGCTACGAGAACCTGCTCGCCCAGGAGCAGCACCGTGCCTTATCCCCCGAGGAGCGCCGGCAGCCAGTGGTGATCAACCTGTCGAGCTCGCCCAAGCGCTACGCTGCCCTGTCCCTCTCAGAGAGCTCCATCCTCGAGAGGGTCCACGCCGACGGCGGCCGTGTTCCCCCGGGCCGCTCCTGGTACGTCACGCCAGAGATCACCATCACCGACAATGACATCCGCGCCGACGGGCTGGGCAGGAGCGAGTGGCGCTCGGCCAGCTGGGACCTGCTGGATGCAGGGCGGGAGCGCGGTCCCTACGCCGCACCCAGCGCTCCGCAGCCAGCGCCCAGAGAGGGTGGCTCAGGTCGCCAGCGCAGCCTGGAGCAGCTGGACGAGCTCATCACAGACCTGGTCATCGACTACAAACCGGCGCCAGGCCACCGCGCCGGGGACAGGGACAGCCTGGCAGAGCAGCTCAAGCAACTTCTGAACAGCAGTGCCCCGGGGCCACCCCGGCGCGGCGAGGGCAGGAGGGTCCCCCCCAGCGTGCCCGAGGGCCATCGACCCACAAAGGAGCAGCCAGGTCCCAGCTCCCGTGCCAGCGCCCTGCGCCCCCCGCCCGCCCCGCTGTCCGTCGGCCCGTTCGAGAAGTCTCCGGAGAACTGCTCTCCCGACTTGAGCGCGGAGGAGGACGACATGATGATGTGCTCCAACGCCAAGTGCCGGCGGACCGAGACCATGTTCAACGCCTGCCTCTACTTCAAGTCGTGCCACAGCTGCTACACCTACTACTGCTCCCGGCACTGTCGCCGCGAGGACTGGGACACGCACAAGGAGAGCTGCGTCTATGGGCGCGTGGGCAGCGTCTGCCGCCACGTGCTGCAGTTCTGCCGGGAGAACGCCGAGGTGCACAAGGCCTTCTCGCGCATTGCCAAGGTGGGCTACCTCTCCCGCGGCCGCGGCGTCCTCTTCCTGGGCTTCCCCAACGCTGGCTCGGCGGAGAACTTCCTCCAGTTCGGGCTGGAGAGCTTGCTGATGTCCCCCACCTACCTGTCCCTGCGAGAGCTCGAGAGCTACTCAGACAACCTGGGGGAGTACGCCCGGGAGCTGCGGGAAACGGGCAACCAGTACGACCCCAATGAATGTTTCCTCCTGAATGTAACCGTGGCCGTCACCCAAAAAGTGCCGGAAAGGCCGTCACCAAAGACGCAGGTGCCGACGGTCAGGAAATACGCCAAGGTAGCCTTAGCCTCCTCCAGCCCCGAGAAGAAGATCCTGAAGAAGGAGCGGGACATGGAGACGCTGATCCTGACGCCCCCGCCCGGCACGGTGGACATCGACAAGGAGGGAGAGGAGGGCCGCAAGGCGCGGGAGGTCTGTTTTATCAACATCCAGCGGGAGCTGCGCATCCGCGGCGTCTTCCTGCGGCACGAGTTCCCCGCCATCTACGAGCAGCTCTGCGACTTCGTGGAGAGCAACAAGCGTTTCACCCCCACCACCATCTACCCCATTGACAAGAGGACGGGCAAACAGTTCATGTGCATGATCATGGCAGCTTCCGAGCCCCGCACCCTCGACTGGGTGGCCAGTCCCAACCTCCTGGATGACATCATGTGAACGTGGGGAGGGGAACCACCCCCGGTACCCCCGGGTCACCCCCCCACTTTGTAGATAGGTGTTGCCCTGTCGGCATGGTGGGACAGGGACCCCTTTTTGGATGTGACTCTGAGGGGAAGAGGCTGCGATGGGCTGTGGTTGGCTGGCATTGGCTGGTGGGGGGGCTGGGGGAGGCTGTAGGGCGATGGTTTTCCATGGGGTCCAGGTCCCAGTGGTGGTTGGCAGGGCAGGGGCACCCCAGGCACACCCCCAGCCCCTGCCCACTGCACGGCCTGGCTGCTTGTACCCCCAGAGCCCCCCGTGCCCATCCATGCACCCTGCCTACCCTTGGGACCCTGCCAGCCCTCCCGGGCAGTGCCCACCACACCCGGGCTCTGTGGAGGGTGGCAGCCCCGAGGCTGCATCAGGTCCGTGGGCGCTGTTCGCGGGGCTGGGGTTGCACAAGGTCTGTGTTCCTACAGCGTGTCCTGAGCATGTTACTGGATGATATTTGGGCGCAGCGGGAACCCTCTAGGCTAAAATGCACCCTTGGGTGCCCCCCGTCTCTGGATCCAGGGGACGGTCCTTGTACGTGTGTGAGGGGTGGCTGCGGGGGGTCCGCGGACGCTGACACTGGCACGGGCCTGTGTCGGTGCTGCGTGAGGTGCCGGGCTCGGTCCAGGACGGCCAGGGGGGTGTGTGGGCAGCCACGGTGCACCCGGGAGCTCGGCCACTTTTTCGCGGTGGGGGGATGAAGGGTCCGCGCGGGAATGGCACCGGGGGCGGCCGCGCAGGGCGGCGGGCGGGCGGGCCCGGGGCGGGGAGGGGGGGTCTCTCCGCGGCGGGACGCGCAGAGCCGGCGGCGAGCGCTGCTGCGGGTCGGGGCACGGGGCACGCTGGGACGGGCAGTCCGCTGTTGCCCGGGGCGGGGGGCAGAGCCAAGGCAGAGGCAGAAGCCGCCACCGGGCCGCGCCCACCGCATGGCCCTAGCCCACCCCCCCCAGGGCTCGGCAGCGCTGCCCCAGCTCTACACCCCTCCCCACCGCCGCTCCCGGTGCCAGCCCACGGGAGCAGGGACCGGCGCCTCTCGAAACCTCCCCCGGTAACTCCGGCTCCGGGCAGGGCTCCGCCCACCGGCTGTGCGGGCGGGGCCGGTGCCCGGTTGTGCGCGGCGGCGGAAGGGGCGGGGCTCGGCTCGGCGGGGCTCGGCGGGATGGCGGCGACGGCCGAGGCTCTGCGGCGGGTCCCGACCGTGGAGATCGATGGCGGCGGTGTCTTCAAGTACGTGCTGCTGCGCGTGCGCGCGGCCGGCGGGCCCGGCAAGGACGTGGTGCGCGGGCACGGCTGGGCCGAGTACCACGGTGAGAGGCGCGGGGGTACCGGAGCAGCGGCTGGGTGGGCAGGGGTGGGGATGGCCCGGGATGGTGGGAGGGAGAGGGGAGGATTCCCGGTGGGACGCGGGATCGGCGACGGGCAGCCCCGGGGGGGGGAGTCGGGGGGTGGTTAGACGGCGAGTCCCCGCGACCCCCGCCCCAGCACGGCCGCCTCCCCCTGCAGCCGACATCTACGAGCGGACGGCGCAGGAGCTGGCGCGTCAGGGCCTGGACTGCGAGTGCCTGGGGGGGGGGCGGCTCTCCCACCGTCCTGAGGAGCGCAAGATCCACGTCTACGGGTACTCGGTGGTAAGAGAGCGGGGCGAGGGGCCCTGAACCATCCGCGGACGCGGCTTCTCCCTCTCTCCCTCTCTCCCTGCCGCCCGGGTCCCCTGCAGCTCCCGCCCCGCGTCCCCTGGGGAGCAGAAGGGCCGAAGTGGGGGCTGCGGTGCCCCCGGGGCAGAGCTGGGGGTGCCCGTGGCCCCCTGAGTGGCCCAGGGAGGCTCTCGGAGACACCCAGTGGTGGCTTCCCCAGCTCCGAGGCGACACCATCCCCCTGCCCGAGTGCCAGGCCGGGCTGCCTGCGGGCTGAGCCTTTGCCACCCATCGGTCTCTCACGGGCTCAGCAGCATCTCCCGCTGCCAGAGCCTCTGGCTGCCGCGAACCACCCTTGGTATGGCAACTGCACCGGCTCTGCTTCAGGACCTTCTCTCCTCTGCCAGGGCTTTGGGCGAGCGGACCACTCCGTGACCACGGAGAAGCTGAAGGCTGAGTATCCGGACTATGAGGTCACCTGGGCAGATGAAGGCTACTGACTCCTCTGGCTGGGCAGCAGTGCCAGCCTGGAGCTGGTGCAGCCAGGTCGGGCGCTGTGGGGGCAGCAGCAGCAGCAGCCTCCCCGCACTTGGCAGCTCTCTGGACTTTCCTTTGTGTTGAACTCGCCCGTTTCCCCCGTATCACAGGATTTCCCACGTGCTGCTGCCCACCCCCTTGGCATGACAAAGTCTCGGTGTGGAGCTGGTGGGACCACTGCCCTGGCCTCTCCCGGTGGCGAGGGGCTTTGTGCCACCTGTATGTGAGAATTAAATATGGTGGGGAGCGCAGCTCTGGTGTGGTCGTGGCTTGGCCTGCTCCTTCTTCTGGGTTTGGGGCTCTACTGCCTCACCCTCTGGGTTTCCAGCTGCTCGTGGGGAACCTGGCCCGTGGAGCTGGCAGGGTCTGGGGTGGGTACAGAAGGATTGGCCTTGGGAAGGACTGAGGCAGGGTGGCCTGGGGGGAGCAAGCTGGGCAAGAGTTGAGCTGCCCAGGAGCATGGTTTGGAAGAACGTGTCCATCCCCACCATGGCAGGTGGTCACACCTTGAGGTGGAGCATCTTCCTTAACTTCAAACAGCCAGGGCTGGCTCCTGTCCCACTGTATTTCCCAGGGACACACTGCTTGCATTTCCAGTGAGGAGCAGGGTGGGGAGGCTGGGAGAAGCTGCTGGAGCCTGCAGTGTAAGCAGAGGTACAGTTCAAGGTGGGCAGGTGGATCATTTAGTCACTGTTCCATAGCAGGTCAGGGCTGGAGGAACCTCACCGGCCCTGATGCCAGCCCCAACTCACTTGCTGGGCTGCAGTCCTGGAGCTCCCAGCTCCTGGTGCCATACCTGCTGCCTGGTCCCTGCCACCTCCGCACCCGGGGCTCGGCAGGGTTGGCCTCAGCTGTTGGAGCTCAGCCCCTCTGCCTGCTCTCCTGCCCCAAACTCAAGGTACCCTTGATGGGTGGGGTTGGGGCAGGGTCCACCGCGTGGCTGGTGGCTCAGGGCTGGAGCCTGTCTTCTGTGCAGGCTCAGGGGCCTTGTGAGCTAGTGGAGGGGGAAGAAAGCTGGGGGTTGAGCCCAGGTCCCCAGGACATGCACGATTTTCCCCTGGACACAGTCTAGAAAAACAGCTCTGTTCTGCTTAAAACTTCCCTCCTGCAAGGTGCTGACCATGCTGGGGTGAATGTCACCCAACAGTCATGTGGGCAGTGAATTGCTTTTGGGGGTCAGGGGGCTGAGTGCCTTGGATTGGTGTGTGAGTGAGCACAGCTTCCGTTGGACTCAACAAGTTATGGAGCTGGGAGGCAGCTCTGGAGATGTCCAGTGCATCCCCCTGCCCCAGGATGGTTGGTTGGGGCAGTGGTCAGGTGGGTTTTGGGTGTCTCGATGCAGACCCCACAGCAGCCTGGGCACACCCGCTCTGGTCTTGGCAGCCCTCTCAGGAAACAAGGGCTTTGTTCAATGGTGTTCACTTTCTCACTTTGCTCTTGAAATCTCTTGTCCCTTCACAGAGCCCTTCAGCAGAGGCTGGCTCCTCTCCTCTCCCTCCTGTCAGGTCTTTATACACATGGGAGACATCGCCCTGCACCTTCTCTCCAGACAGACCAGCTCTATCTCTCTCAACCTCTCCCTTCCCAGTCCCTTCGTCACTATCACAGCCCCAGTGTGCCCACATCTCTCTCGTAAGGGGTGCCCAGCATCCCCCTCTCCTCCCCAGAGGAGGAGTGCTCTGCCTACAGCACCCAGGAGGCTGGTGGCTGCTCTGCTGGAGGCAGGTTCCCAGGCAGCAGGGGAGGAGTGGGGCTGGTGCCACTGGGCTGGCTCAGGGCTGGTGGCCTCTGACTGCCCTGGCTCTCGCTGGCGGAAGGGGCCGTGCCCTGCGGTTTGCTGTGCCCAGCGTGCTGCCATCTGCCGGCCAAGGCGACCGGCTGGCAGGGGAGAGCTCTGCGCTCAGCCCTTGGCACCAGAGGTGTCGTGTGAAGGGCACGGGGGAGACGTTCTCTCCTCCCAGGGAGCTCGTTGACCAGTTTCTCAGTCCAAGGCAGGTCTGAGGGTCCTGTCCTGGAGCACTGGCCGAGGGGCTGGCACTGACACGTGTGGCCATGGGGCTCCCAGGGGACAGTCCTTCCCTGTTCCAGAGCCTGCTTAAGGGCTGGGGGCAGCCTGAAAGTGAGAACAGTTTGATTTACACACAACAGGTGGGTTGGTGAGGCATTGGCTGCAGAGGGATCACAGAGCTCGAGGAAAGAATTCCTGGGTAACATCTGATGCAGTCAGAGGTGCCAGCCTGAGTTACAGCCCCGAGAGGGAATAGGAAGAGTAGGTTCAGCAGATAGTGAAGGCACAGTCCTTATCAAGAAGCTGTCCCTGCTGTGGCTGAAGGAAGAGGAGCACAGCCCTTAACTGGCTCTGCTGGGCTTTTTCAGCCTTCTCCCCCTGAGAGCTGTGTTCCCTGGATGATTTTATATCCAAATTCTCCCTGTCCCTGCCTCCCTGCTGACATTTGGAGTGGCTAGGGTGGGGAGTCGTGTAGCAGCTGGGTATGTTTGGCCTGTTTTCTGTTAGCTTGTTAAGGTGCTCGGGGGCATAAATTCATTTTGCTGTTAATTAGGCAAAGGTCCCTGCTCAAACTCTCTGACCTTCGACTGATGTCAGAGCTGTTTGCTCCTGTCAGTTCAGCCAAAACAGAGCCATCTTATCTTCACAAGGCTTCCCCCTTGAGCCGTTTGGCTGCCAGCTCAGCAGGTCTCCAGCCCTGGAGATAGCACAAGCAGCTGATGTAACCACCCGACCCTTTCCCCCCAGCGTGCTGGCTGAGCTGTGTTCAGTCTCAGGGCGAGCTGGGCCACTACCCACGGGGTACCTGCCTGGGCAAGGGGGCTGCTGGCAGCGGAGACAGGAGGGCTCCCCTGGGGCAGTGTCAGCCCCCGTGAGCCCTAGAAACAGCTTACCCTGTCCGGGGGGGAAACTGAGGCAGGCACCATGGTTGCAGTCACCCGGAAGCTCTGGTGGTGCCATATGGGATTCTGTCTGCTGAGACACACAGCCTCCTTTCACAGTCCCTGGGGCTCTGGTGGGGTTGTTCTGCCCCACAAGTGAGCTGCTTATGACCCATGAGCTGTGCCTCACTGCCCAGTGGCAGTGACAGGCTGGGTGCTGAGATGGCTGTGCCAGCTGGAGCAGCACAGGCAGAGGTGAGAGCTTGCTCCCTCTGATGGCACCTCAGGGTCTGGGGAAGAGGGTGAGGGTTGGACAGAGCCTGCCCATGGTCTGGGGTGGGATAGCTGTGGACAGCCTGCTGGACTCTGCCTGGGCCAGGCACCCTCCCAAAGCAGCTGCCACGCAGCCTGTGTGTGGCAGTTGGGGGCACAGGGCTGCTTGACCTGGACTGAGCAGGATGAGACCCCCCTACTTGCTTGCCATCCACAAAATCCTTGGGGCTGGGATCTGCTGGAGCCCCAGCTTTTAGCAAAGCCAGCTCAGCTGGTACTGGAACAGGCTGTCCCTGCCTGTCCTGGCTGTCCCTGCCTCATTTCCCAGCCTGTCCTAAGCCTCCAGACAGTCAGAGTTTCCTTCTGAACACAAAGCCCATCATTTTTATGGCTAACCCCCCCCAAGTCCTATGGCTTCTTGCCTGCTGTGGCTCCCCATTGTCTGACTGGATCATGACCCATGACCTTTCCCACTTTGGAGTTCCTCGCACCCCATTCTCACTGTCCCCCAGCACAGCTGACCTCCCTGGCCTGAGTGCACCCCTCTGCCAGCCTGTGCCTCGCACCCAGAGCCTCTCCCACGGCTCCTTCTGCTCAGGGACAGTTTCTCCCTGTGGTTAGACATGGTGCAGCCCAGGCAGCTGGCACAGCCAGGCCCCCATGGCCCTGGCAGAGGTGCCAGCTTCTCCCCCAGGGCTCAGCAGGAAGAAGTGGCCTTTTCCCTCACTGAGCCACCACTCTCTGTGTACCACCAGACTGGGCAGCTGGTCTTGGCCCTGGCAGAGCAGCACCCAGTATCTTGTCCCAGTTGGAGCAGGTGGGCTGAAGGAGAGGGGTTTGCTGAGAAAGAGCAGCCAACGGTCTCCTGGGGACACCCAGCTCCAGTTTGCCACCTGTGATGCTGGCAGCGGTGCCAGGCAGCAGGGTGGAGAGTCACCTGTCCCAGCCCTTTGATCCGCCTTACCATAAACCCTGGGGCTGGGAAGCAGATAAGAGCGGGGCTGAAGTCCAGCGCAGGGCTGGTCCCGGGGGGCAGATTCCAGCCCTGGGCTCTCCGGGGCCTCTGCCAGCTTCATTTGACCGTCAGGGGCTGAGATGTCTGGGCACGGGGTGCTCCCTGTCCTGCTGCTGCTGGGTGAGCTCTGCCACGGGGGTCATGCTGTGGGGAGGGAAGGTGCCACGGCACTGGGAGCTCTGCTCCAGCTGGTGTTGGCTCTCGTGGGGATCGCTGCTTCTCCCAGACCTGTGGGGGCCAGGGCAGGTGCAGCCCAGCAAAGCCCTCCTGGGAATGCCAGCCTGGGATTCACCAGGGCAAATGTGCGCTGGAGCCACTGGTGCCAGGCTGGCTATCACCAATGGCTTTGTTCAGCACAGAGAGGAAAATGCCTAAATTCTCCTGTTTGACCCAAAACGGGGCTGAGACTTGGAGCAGGGCTGTGAGATACCAGGCTACAGGGTCAGCACCACGGCTCGGTGGGCTCTGGCACCCTGGGGGCACACGGGAGCAGGGCTGGTGATATGTGGCAAAGCGGGAAGCGTGAGGTGTCAGGGCAGTGGCCAGGGGCCTGTCTCAGGGACAGTGCCAAAGAATGCTGCTGCTGAGAGCTCAGCAGGGCCCCAAACCCGGGAGCCCAGATACAAGTCACCAGCAGGGCCCTGTGTGCATTCTGTCACCTGCCACAGGCACCGTGCCTGATCCTCGCAGGGTTTTCAGCCCTGCTGTCTCTCCCGTAGCCAGGGCCATCCTCCCCGGAGGCTCCACCATCGCCAGCAGCTGCAGCAGTGCAGCCAAGCAGCTCTGCAACTTCATCTGTGACTGCAGGGACTGCTCCGACGAGAGCCAGTGCGGTGGGTGCCTGGACCCCCCCAGTCCCCTCAGCATTCCTAGCCCCGCTGCCAGGCCCTGCTCCTGGGTCAAGAGGAGGCGGTGGAGCTGGGGGCATTGAGGGTGCAGGTCCCCGGGGTGGGTGCAGGACTCTGGGTTGGATGTGGGTCCTCTGGGTGGGTGAAGATCCTCAAATTGGGTGAAGATCATGGGCAGGACACAGGTCCCCTGGGTAGGGGCAGGTCTCCCAGGTGGGCATGGGTCCCAGGGCTGGACACAGGTTCCCTGTGTAGGTGCTGGTACCCAGGATGGGTACGGGTCCCTGGGGTGGGCACAGCATGGGTGCAGAGGAGAGCCACTGCAGCATGGGTGCAGGTCTCCCAGCTGGGTGCAGGTCCCCAGGGTGAACCTGGTCCTGCCCTGACACTCCTTCTGCCCACCCTCAGGGTACCTGCAGGGCTCAGCAATGCTGGGCACCCACTTTGCCTGTGATTTCGAGGAGGGCGACTGTGGCTGGCAGGACGTGAGCACCTCATCTTACAGATGGGTGCGAGGCCGGGCCAACCTGGCTTCATGGGGTACAGGGCCCCACTCAGACCACACCGTGGGCACAGACTTAGGTAAGCAGGAGCTGCTCAGCTGATGAGTGGGAGCATCGCATCTCTGTGCCCTGAAGCCAGGATGCCAGGTCACTCATCCTTGTAGGGTGCAGGGGTTGGAGCAGCCCCACGGTGGGGCAGGAGCAGTTCCAACCGCAGCTCTGTTGCCATCCCATGGGGCTACAGTCCCTGCTCTCTGCCCTCCCCAGGGTGGTTCATGGCGACTGTGTCCCCCCCGGCAAAGACCATGGCCACAGCCTGGCTCAGGTCACCGATCATGCAGGAAGCAGCTACCACGTGTGAGATCAGGGCCTGGTACCACCTCTCAGGAATCGGTGAGGGTGCCCATGGCTGGCATGGCTGGGCCTCAGGGTACAAGGCACAGGGGGGCACTGGGACAGAGCCACCAGCACCTTGAGCACCTGCTCATCTCTTGCATGCTCTGCAAGCTCGGTTCGTCCCCGTGGGTGCTCGGGGATGACCAGTGCCAAGGGCTATGCTTTGGGGTTCCTCACAGGGCTCAACCAGACAGAGCGGCCAGTGCTGCGCCTGGCCATGGCAAACAGGGACGGAGTGGTGGGGCTGTGGCAGAGCCCCCAGCGCGGAGACGAGGGCTGGTATCAGCTGGTTGCCTACCCAGGCCGGATCACGGGGCAGTTCCAGGTGAGACAGGGAGGTGTTGGTTCCCCACGAGCTGGGGCCAGAGGAGCCAAGTGATGCCCTGGGTGCCGAGGATGCCCAGGCAGCTCAGGCAGGTGCTCGGCTCATGTCATCTCTGCCCTCTCATCGGCAGCTCATCTTCTCCCTCACACACCCGCCCGCCTGTGGGGCAGAGCTGGTGCTTGATGACATCGTCTTCAGGAACTGTGGCTTGCAGGGTGAGTCCCTCAACCTGGGCCAGGATCCCTGGAGGAGTTTGGTCTGGGCTTTGCACCCTAAGGCAGCTCTGCCGCTGCCCACCGTGTCTCAGAGGCACCTCGCCCTGACCGGGGCACAGGGTGGACGGCAAAAGCCTGACCCTCGAGCAACCCCGAGGAAGGATGTAAGGGGACCTCAGCGTGTGCTGGGGTCCCTGTGGGACCAGCTCTTTGCTGACAGTGTGTCCCACCACCTCAGTGCCCACAAGGCCACAGAAATGCAGAGCAGAGGAGAGCAACTGCAGCCAGGGCTCCTGCCTGGCACAGCATCGCTTCTGTGACGGCACCGACGACTGCGGGGACAGCTCGGATGAAAATCAGCCTCAGTGCAGTGAGCATCCCTGGCCCCAGGGAGGGCACCCTGTCCACTGAGCCCCCATCCACATAGTTGGGCTAAGGATCTGCCCTGGTGGGGCAAAGCTGGGCAGCGGGGCTGGCAGGGGTCACCTCCACAGCTCTGCCTCACAGCTCTGCAGCCGGTGGGGCAATGTCACCCTGAGGGTTTGGCAGAGGGGTGGCAACAGCCCAGCCCATTGCAGGGACCTCTCTGTAACAGGGAGGGCTGGGCCTGTGTCCCTGGGTCATTCTGCTCTCCCTCCTTCCCTGCAGAGTCCTTCAGCCACTGCTCCTTTGAGGAAGATCTCTGCATCTGGCAGGCAGAGGCTGGGCCACCGAAGTGGGAGAGGAGCTCAAGTCTGATCCTGGGCACTGCCTATGGCATCCCCACCCGGGACCACAGCATTAACAGCCGGGCAGGTGCGTGGCTGGGCACCAGCACCCCAGGGCAGCAGTTTAAGGCTGTGCCAGGGAAAGGGTGTCTTGCACCTGCACATCTGGCCCCGCTCAGCCCGTCCTGGCATCTCCCGCAGGGTTTTTCCTCCACGTGAGCAGTGCCACAGCCACGAGAGCCAGCAGCCCAGCACGGCTCACCACCCCCACTTTCCAGGCCAGCAGCTCTTGCTCTGTGAGTCACTGCCCCGTGTGACAGCCCGTGTGAGGCACAGGGCTGGGTGGCAGCCGTGCCATGGGCTGTGGGGGAATGCATCATGCCTCTGCCCTGGGGGCTTTGGGGCTCACTCACTCCCTCCCATGCCCAGCTTGTTCTGTACTGCCACCTCCACGGCTCAGCCACCAGCAGCCTTAGAATCTCCTATGTGACCAGCTCCAAGCAACAGCTGGTGAGGGAGAGGACGGGGGATCTGGGCAACTCCTGGGTCCGGGAGAGAGTGGACTTCAGTGTGACAGAGAGCTTCAAGGTGGGCTGGCACCGTGCTACGAGAAGCTGGGGTACTTGTGGGGTGATGAGCACAGGGCCACCCCCAGTACACATCTGTGGGACCAGGGTTGAAGTGGGAACTGGACACTAGAGCTGAGCCATGTGTCACACTCATGTCCCTGTGCCCACACCTCCAGATCCCCCTATGAGGCCTCCCCAGCTTAGGAGCAACCCCACTGGAAGGAGCAGGGTGTGAGGGGGTTTGTGTCTTCATCCATCCCATGTCACCCCATGTCTTCCCACCACCCTGGCTGCTGTCCCCTATGGCCACCCAGACAACCTGGCACCCTCCTAGCTGACCCTGGAGGACATACCAGTGACAGCCCAATGGCAGCCTGAGGGTACCCCTGGGCAGCCACAGGCTATGGCTGTGTGCAGGGGCAGTACCATCATCCCAAGCCCACTGTGACCCTGTCAGCCCACCCCCCCACACCCCTTCCAGCCCCAGCATTGCCCCTGCTCCCACTGAGCCCTTCCAGGGGAAGCGTGTGTTGGCTGGTCATGGGAGCCAGGATCCCCCCATCCTGTGGCTCTCCAGTGTTCCCGTGTCCCAGCACCAGTGCCCAGCCTCTCTGTGCTGATGCTGCTGGCCTGGTGCTTCCCTGCAGGTGCTGATCGAGGGAGCCACTGGCACCGGAGGAACCGTGGCTATTGATGACCTAATCCTGTCTCCGGGCTGCAAGAAGCAGAGCGAGCCAGAGGGTGACTGTCCCCCACCCCTGCTCCAGAACGCGTGGTGGTCCCCAGGCACCTTGTGCCCAATGGCACCCTCCCTAAATGACCCGCAGCAGGGTCTGCCCATTGCTCTGCCCATTCATGGCAAACACTTGCCCTGATGTTTGTCAGGTGCCCTTGTCTGAACCTCTTACACTCCGTGCCCTGCACTGCACCCTCCCCCCTGGGCCATGTCACACGGACAGCTCTCGCCCGCTGCCTTGATCTCCTTCGTCTGGCAGCAGCAGGCAGGGCAGGGTGGGGGAACTGGGGAGCCAGGGAGGTGCTCAGTGACTGGGGATCACAGCTGGACAGGGTGATGCTGCTGACGCTGCTGTGCCCTCTCCCCACCGCCCTCCATCCCGGGCAGGTTTGTCACCAGAGAGACCTTTGGCCACGCTGCTGAGCCGCGCGGGCACTGGGTCCTGCGGGGCCGGGGAGGTGCCCTGTGACAGCGAGGGCTGTGTCAGCACCGAGCAGGTCTGTGACTTCATCAAGAACTGCGCCGATGGCTCCGACGAGAAACACTGCGGTGAGACCCGGGGCAGGGCACCGGGCACCCTGGCACAGGTGGTGGAAGGGACCGAGCACTGGAGGGGTTCCAGGCACGCCTCGGCTGGCACTGCTGGGGGACCCGGGTGCCCACGCAGCCCGTGGATGAGACTCTACCTGGGTTTTTGCAGGAGCAACCAACTTCGAAGCAGGGGCCGGGGGCTGGCACGACGTCAGCGTGGGGCGGCTGCGCTGGGGTGTGCATGTGGCCACCAAGCGCTCTGACACCAGCCTCACAGGTGAGTCTGTGCCCACTCTTTGGTCCCCAGCACCACGTGCACTCCCAGGGTGCAGGGAATCCCTGCTCCCTCCCACACAGGGAGGGTGATGCTTAGGCTGGGGGTGCTGGGCTGGGAGTGCTGCCCCTGCCCCGCCTTCTCAGGGCGTTTCCGTGCCCAGGGGCTTTCCTGGCCCTCCAGGCTGGAGAAGGACAAGTGGTGACTGCTGCAAAGGCACGAACACCTCTACTTGGCCCCTCTGGCCACACCTGTGCCATGGAGCTGAGCTACCACATCCACAGTGGCCCCCAAGGTAACCCCCTGCCTGGTGTCCTGCCCACTCCTTGCCCCTGTCCCTGCCCAGCTCCACGGTGCCCTGCCTGCTTCAGCACCCATGGGGAGTCCCAGGGGGCAGCTGGGGGCTGCTCGAGGCTGCAGACTCCACACTGCCTCTCGTGCCAGGCTTCCTTGCCATCAGCGTCAAGGATCCCACCGCTGGAACCGCCCACCTGGCCTGGCACATGCAGGGGAAGGGAAGCGCAGCCAAGGGGCAAGTCAGCATCCAGCTGGGAGAGAGGAGCCGACCCTTCCAGGTGTGCCTTGGGGCAAAGGGACCAGCCTGGTCAGATGCAGGCAGGGCTGTGCCAGTGCCCAGGCACCCTGGGCTCACTGCCACGGCCTCACTGTCCCCAGGTCGAGCTGCTGGGGCTGGTGGATCTCCAGGACTCGTCCAGCGCTGTCATTGACAATGTGACATTTGTGCAGTGCCACCTCGGTGTGGTGCCAGCGGGGGCTGCGGGTACGGCTGGGGGCGTGTGGGCAGGGAGGGCAGCCACGGGCAGGAGTGGGACCTGGCACCCTCCTTGCAGGGATGTCTGAGTGGTGCTCCCATGGGGGTTGGCCGGTGACCTGTGCCCAGGGACAGGGCTGCAGTGCGGTCAGGGCCATGCACACCTCCAGCCCAGGGACACCTGCACGGGGTAAACCCAGGCAGAAGGGCAGGGGAACAGAGAGAAAGGGGCGTTTGGGGGGCTGTTTACTTTTGGGGTGTCTTAACCCTGCTCTCTCACCACTGTCCCTCTCTGACCAGAGCTGACCTGCAACTTCGAGAGGGGCATGTGTGGCTGGTACCAGGATCAGTCCAGTGACTTTCAGTGGGCCCGCAGCACAGGGCAGGGACAGGGCTCTGACCACACCACCAGCTCAGGTAAGGGGCTGGCTCCTCTCCTGGGGCTCCCCTGTCCCCAGGGCCAAGATGTGCCCTGCACACTCCAAGCAGCCCTGTGCCTGCGGGGTGAGGTTGGCAGGGGCAGCTCGAGAGCACCCAGACCCAGGACTAAGGTGCTGATGGTGCAAGTGCAGCCCAGAGCACCCATGGCCATGTCCCCTCCACCCTGGCTGTCCCAAACACTCAGGCTATTTCTTGACCGTGGACCCCTCTGCACCATGGAGCCGAGGACGGCGGGCAAAGCTCATCACCTACTATCAGGCACCTGCTGCCACCCAGCACTGCCTCTCCTTCTGGTACCGCCTGGCTGGCCCGCAGATCGGTACGGGCCCCGTGGCACCCTCCCAGGGGTGCCCCAGCCAGGCACCGCTGTCCTGGGAACAGCGAGGTCCCCAGCGGGGACAGCTGCCTGAAGCTCCCCTCTGCCCAGGCACCCTGAACCTCAAGCTGCAGCTGGAAGGAGCAGAGGAGAGGGTGCTGTGGACCCAGCGGGGGACCCAGGGCAGTGTCTGGCACCGGGGCCAGGCCACGCTGCCCGCCACAGGCCGGCAGCGGTACCGGGTGAGGAGCGGGTCCCCCCATGGCAGCAGGCACTGGGTGGGCCACAGGGCCGTGTGACACTCACTGCTGGTTCGGTGACAGGTGGCCTTCGAGGCTCTGCGGGACGGGTTCCTGGGAGACATGGCACTGGATGACCTGGCACTGACTGCAGGATCCTGCCGGGCTGAGCCCTCCTGCTCCTTTGAGGCGGATGCCTGCGGGCTGGCACCCAGTGAGCGGGGCACCTGGCTGCGGCAGAGCAATGGCACCGGCACCGTGGCTGGACCCCCAGCCGACCACTCCACCGGCACTGCCACAGGTACCATGGCAGCCTGAGGAGCCCTGCTGCCTGCCCTG
>JAOEGS010003654.1:0-16432 GCA_025447755.1 Corythornis vintsioides
CTTCCCCCTTTACTCCTTATCTGACGAAATCATCAAATTTATGGCCAAATTGAAATGAAATGCAATTTAGTTCCCGTTCTGCTTTCAGTCCATCACCTCGCAGGCCAGTCCCGGAGGATCTCGTAACCTAATCGCCGGATGGCAGTAACTTCATTAGTGCTGCCAGCAATCCCCTGCTTTCTGCTGCGTGTGGCTTCCAGAAATCATGGCTGACACCTCTCCCTGGGAATTACTGGAAGCAAGAGCTTTCTCAAGTTTTTCTGGTTTATTTCCGACTTGTGCCTGGTCAGCGTATTTGCTTCCTTGAGGTGATCAGATCACCACTGCTTGGATGGGTGCTTTCCACCAAAAAGTCGTCTCCAGCTCCCAAGGTGCAGGTCAAGGTGGAAGCACAGACAAGGTGGGGTGAGAGGCTGTAAGGATGCATTGCTACATTGCCTCGGGTCCTGAGGAAATGAGGGACAGGGAAATTGTTCTTGCATCCAGGAAGCTAATGCTATCCTGAGGTACATTAAGAAGTGTGTGGCCAGCAGGTTGAGGGTTGTTCTCCTTCACCCTCTACTGTGCCCTAATGAGGCCACATCTGGAGCACTGTGCTCAGTTCTGGGATCCCCAGATCAAGAGAGACAAGGAACTACTGGAGAGAATCCAGTGGAACCCACACCCATGCTGAGGGCACAAGAGCATCTTTGTGCTGAGGAAAGGCTGAGATCTCTGTGGCTGTTCAGCTGGAGAAGAGCAGCCTGAGAGGGGATCTGATCAATGCTGATTGATAGCTGAAGGGCCTCTGGGGGCCAAGACGATGGGATCAGACACTTGTCAGTGGTGCCCAGTGACAGGACAAGGAATAACAGACGCAAACTGGAATCCAGAAGGTTCCATCTGAAAAAGAAGAACAAATTCTTTGCTGTGAGGGCAGCCCAGGCTTCCCAGAGAGGTTGTGGAGTCTCCTCTGGAGAGATTCCAAACCCACCTGGACAATGTGATCCTGAGCTTCCTGTTTTGGGTGACCCTTCTGGAACAAGGGGGTTGGACCAGATGATCTCCAGAGCTCCCTTCCAAACCCCCACCATGCTGGGATTCTGTGATCCTGTGCAATGTCCCATTATGATATTGCCATTATGATGTCTCTCAGCCACCATGTTGGGATTCTGTGGAATCAATAGAGAGGCAGCTCTGCATGACAACTAAAGACAACACAGCTCATACTGAGGAATGAGCATCATGAAGGAGAAACCCTGGTATTGTCTAACCCACCATCCCAGTCTATGTATCTCAGCATTCACTTGTGAGTCAGCCAAAGCACTGGAAAAGGCATCCAGGTGGATGTTTATCTTTCCTATTCCCATGGCAGGATCCACACTCTTTAAGCCCTTCTTGACACATTTGTCCTCCAAACCTCCAGCACTGGTGATACCACCCTTCCCCCCCTCCCAGCAATTAATCCCAGCCCTTCTCTATCCCCACAGCTCTAAATCTCCTTTGCTGGCTTTTAAGCTCCTTATTACTTGTCCTATCCACAGGGAAACATGTGTCCCTCCCCTTCTTGCAGAAGCCTTTTACATAATCACAGGCTCTTATCCCATATCCCTTCAGTCTCTGGACTAAACCATCTCATGTCTTCCCAACCTTTCCTCATAGGCCTTATTTTCTTGGCTTTTGAGGAGGTTTACTACAGAATCCTAAACTCCAATGCAAGTTGGCTGGTTAGGCGGTCACCAGGCTTTTGCCAAAGGCCCAAGATGTGCCTCTGAAGCCAGTCTTCCAGTCCCAGCTCCCCACCTGCATTTGCCCTCTTTCTTCAGTGCAATGCTCACTTTGCCATATGTTGTTGTGGGTGCATGAAAGGCTGGTGGGTTATTGGCAGAAGACATTTCAGCAGCCTCCAGACCTGAGGGCATGCTGAGCTGTGCTGTGGAGAACATATGCCCTGCTCCACCCTCCCTTATCTGCACTTTCATGGTCCTTTCTGTCATCCTGGAACTGCTGAGGAACCCCATGGCCTTTTTCTGGTGGGTCCTCATTTTCTCTTCACCAAAAATGTGTTCAGAGGCAGCCTGACACCCCCTCTCCTTGTACAAGGGATGCTCAGAGGATGCAAGGAGCACAGGAGGAATCTGACACCTCTGTGGGATGGGGTGATTGATGGGAGATGAAGTACTCATGCCTGAGATGAGCCAGGAGCTGGTGTCTGAGGGTGCAGCCAAACTTTGGAAATACCACAGCAACCAGAGCAGCCCCTCAGTTTCACACATGACAAGAAGAAGAGAAAGGAAAGGTTGTGGATAAACAAGAAGCTAGATGTCCTCACTCCACTTCCCACCTAGATCTTCTTGCTAGTGATATGCACACTGTTGAGACTGCAGACAATTTGGTTGAAGGTAGGGGAAGCGACTCAGTGTTTGAGGACCCCTGGTCTGTAAATCATTACAAAATAGCCTGTGCTGTCCCTGGGGAGAAACATAGACAAAATTTCATTGTGCAAAAGAACAAACAAGAGCAGGGAGAAATAATAAAAGAACATTCAATGTTTAAACTCATTTTGCACTGGTTGCAATTAAAGGACTTTGGAGGAATAACACAGAAGCTGGAGTGTGGCCTTATTCCTAGAAAGCTGAAAGGGCTCCCAGTAAAAAACACTGAAGAAATACCAGAGAGGTTTCTCTGGTCTTCCCTGAACCTGCTTTCAAGGATTTTTTAAGGGTTTAGTCAATATTAAAAGGGTGAGAAACTGAACAGAGATGTGAAAACCTTTAGCTAATTCCCTCAGTCCTTGGCCAGGGCCAAAACACACACAGGAGAAAGCCCACCTGGGTCTGGGGAAGCCTCAGGCTGGAGGAGCTGTTAGTTCTTGAAGGCAGGAAAGAGAAAGATCCAAAGGAAGGCAAGTCTCATTAACACAAGCAGCTTAGTGAGAAAAATGCTGCAAGCAGAAACGTCTGGAGAGATCAGGAGGGTTGCTCAGAGTTAAACATGCTCCTGCCTTCCCCAGAGCAAAGAAAAGGCTATCTGAGAACACAGAAATAAAATATAGAATAAAAGAAACATTTATAAGTGAAGAAAGAGGTGAGGGAGACTCAGTAGGTGGTGCTCTTCCCTCTGAATCAACACAGGGCTTGGGGAGAGGGTGGTTGTTGATGCCCAGGTGAAAAAACAGCTCAAAAAACAGTTTCAGGTTCTGAGTCCCAGCCCCGGTGGTGGTTGTAGCACCTCAGCATCCATTGTCCTTCCCTCTAATAGCAGCTGCATTTTGGTTTTAAAGCACAACATCCAGCTCCTGGATGCTGCCTAACCACAAAATCCACGCAAATCCTAAATGCAATAAAGAAATGTCAGCAAGTGGCTCAAGTCAGGAGTTGAAGTCTCAAGAGGAATTCAGCTCTTGACCTGTTTTCTGACACAGCTGATATTTTATCACATCCAGGGCATGTCCAGCACAAGCCAGGACAAAAATCCTTGCAGGAATGGGAAGCACTGATTAATCTGGTGTTTTAAGAGATGGAAGTCAAGTAGCACCAGTCCTGACCCTGCACAGCCCCCATGCTGGACAGCAGGCAAGAGCCCAATTGATCCAATAACAGAGAGCTGTAGATCAGCAGAGCATCTCCCATTACTTTCCCTGATGGATTCCCATCCAGATGAGCTGATCTGAAAGTGATAAAGGAAAGACTGGAGCATTTTCAACACACCACTAACTCCAAAACCGGGCTCAATAATCCTGCAGATTGATGGCACCTAAAGAGCAGGCAGGGAGAAGAGGGCAGGGAGAGGCGGGGAGTTTACTCAGGGCATTAACCGATCAGACATTTATCTGGGTAAATGAGGGGGCAGGACAAGTACTGCTGCCACAGAAATGTTCCTCCTGGCAAAAAGCAATCTGGGGCTCTCAGGTGGGGTCTTGAGGTACGTGGGTCAGCCTGTGCCCAGACATGGCTCAGGTCCAGGATAGGAAGAGCTCTGCCTGCAGAAATCATAGAATCACAGAGTCATTTGGGTTGGGCAAAAATTTTACAATCATTGAGTCCAACTGTTAACCCAGCACTGCCAGGTCACCACTAAACCATGTCCCACCACATGTACATGGCTTTTAAATACCTACCAGGAGGTGTATAAAAACAAGGGCTTTCCCACAGCTCACTTCTTTCCCCCTTCTTTACTTTTCATGCCCTTGTGGGTAGTACAGTCACCTCAGTTGCCATCAATCTGAACAGCAAAGCCCTGGAAAATGTAAGGACCTTGATTCACTGCCCTCCTGGCTAAAGGAGTGTCCACTTTCATTGTCTTGTGGACCAAATATTCTCCAAGGTCAAACATCATAGGGAACATGTTTTCTGTCCAAATCAGAGAATCACAGAACTGTTTAGGTTTGAAAAGACCTTTAAGATCACTCAGTCCAACTGTTAACCCAGCACTGACACATCCACCACTAAACCATGTCCCTCAGCACCACATGTACATGGCTTTGAAACCCCTCCAGGGATGAGGACTCCAGCACTGCTTTGGGCATCCTGCGACAGGCCTTGACAACCCTTTCAGTGAAGAAGTTTTTCCTCATGTCCAACCTAAACCTCCCCTTGCACAACTTGAGACCATTTCCTCTTCTCCTATCCTATTGTTAATTGGGAAAAAGAGATCTTTTCCTTCAGGCTACCAACAGGGCTCTTTATAGCCCACAAGCAGCTTCTGCCTCTTCTGTGATTACAATAGGAACCACTAGAGTCTCTAAGGTCTACAACCAAGCAATTGAAGCTGCTGTTGTTAATTCATAAATCATAAGCAGTATGTCCCCCGTGCCCTAGCTTACCAGAAAAGCAAGATCTTGGAGGCTGGAGCATCATCTGGGCCATCCTTTTTAATAGCCACCATCAAATGTCCCAGCCAAAAAAGCATTCCAGGACTGTCTAGCTTCTCCACCACCCTAGACTAAGTTGTCTTTACATTGCATGAGGAGCTGTTTTAAAACTTAGACCTTTCTCCCCAGTTGAAAACTACTGTCTGATCCTTCAACAAGGACAAGTAGACTTCACACTGCTCTTTATGAACCTCACAGAAGCCTCTGGAGTACACAATGCCACTTCCAGCCTACATCCTCATCCTCCATCTCCTCCAAAATGCATTTCTCCGCTCCCATCCTTGCTGTCAAGACCTCAAGCCAGCAGGGATTTCGATCTCAAGAGGCAGCTATTGTGCTGTAATTAAACAGCAATTGATTGCAAACAGGGTTCTTTTGTGTTTGGGATTAATGAGAGGAGAGAAGATAAATTTGGTCACCACTAATTAACCCCAATTACAGAAGCAATAAATTAGGAGCATACCAGGATCTGTGGTATCTACTGCTACTGCCTGAGCCATGTGGAGGGCCCTGGGTCCTTCTCCCTCCTTCAGTTCCTTTCTGCAAGTCTGGGGGGGCCTTCAGAAGTGACATGAATCCAGAGAAGGGCTTTGTGGTCTAGCGGATTCACTGGGACACAGTGAATAAGCAGCAGTTGGGATTTTAGCCATGCAGGGAGTATGAGGATGCTGTCATGAGCAAAGCAAGCTGGGAGAACCTTTCTGATCCCTAATGCCCCACTAGGGAATCAGTGATTTCACTAATTCAAGGTACTAATCCCCAGCAATTTTCAAGGCTTTGATTTCACAGGCTAGTTGAATAGAGGTAGACTTCGTGGGATGGGAAGGCCACATGAGATCTGTCCAGGCAGCCTCAGTCTCGGAACTATCACCAACAACGCAGCATCCTGGTGGATCCTGGGGGTGAGTGCCATGTGGAGCTAGAGAGAGGGGGGGGTCAACCCCCTGCTAGTTTGCTGAGCAATGCGGAGGATAATGCTGAACAAGGCTGGAATGACAAAGTTTTCCTTCAGCTTGTTTCAGTTCCAAGGTTTAACCACTAAACTGAGTAGTGGGCTGTGGTACTGCACTCACAGCCTCATTCCCAGGCAGAGGAGGGGTTGTTTTCTCCCTGCTGCCTTCCTCTATGCTTTGTGTGACCCCAGACTACGGCATCCTGCCTGGTGCCCAAAAACGTTTCCAAAACCTTTCTGTCTTTAACCTCAGCTGTTTTCATAGCTGAATGGCTTTAAGGCTTGGCCAGTGACCACTGAACCAACAAAACATTAAAGGAGACACTTAAGGGTTTCCCAGGGACCAGGGACTTCCAGGCTCTTCATTGCATGAGAGCCCCACAGTTGCAAGAAGGATTCATACTCTTGTCCAAAGAAGAGCAAGTCCTGGTGCACCTAGGTGCAACACCCCCTCATCCTGCACCAGTGCTAAGGGCATTGTGGGCACTCTGGGGCATAGGGAGATCCTCATGCTCTCAGAAGTGCCACAGTTGTGGAAAGGGCTACAACAAAAACTTCTGCAGTGACCCATCCCCACCTTGACAGCATCTATCAGCCTCCAGATAGGAAAAAGTTGATACCTCAATCTCAACCTAACATTTGCAGCACTGCCCCTGGAAGAGCTGTGGCAGACATGAAGGGATAGTCCCCACCTGGAGCTTTAGTAATATAGAATTATAGAATGTTTTGGGTTGGAAGGGACCTTGCAAGATCAGGTAGTTCAACCCCACCTGCACTGTGCAAGGATATCTTCAACTAGAGCAAGTTGCTCAGAGCACCAACCAACTTCTATATCTATGAACTTCACCTGGAATAGTTCCAGGGATGGCACATTGACCACCTCTCTGGGCAACCTGGGCGAGGGTCTCTCCACCCTCAGTATAAAATATTTCTTCTTTATATCCAGTTTAAATCAAATGTAGAGGAGACCCTCAACTCCACTTCAGCTGAGGATGGGAGATGAAAATGTTCTTTTCACCTCCATCAGATGCTGCCTCTCCAGTCCTGCACCCAGCTTGTGCATCTGAGACTCTAGCCCTTGTGCCTGGGGTTACTAACATGCTCTTTCTTACTGGGAGGAAGAACAAATGATTGAATCACAGTCTCTGCAAGCAGCACACACACACACACCCTTTCACATATTCCTATTGCTGTCCCCACCTGGGGGGTGGGTGAACATCCAGAGAGGGGTCATCGGGTGCCGGTGCTCAGAGGCCAGGGCAGATCTCCATGGCTAATGCTATAATCCTTCCCTCTTTCAGGCAGCAGGAAAGCCCTGGCCGGCAGGATCCCTGTTCAGACAGGGTGTAAAAAGCCGTGGCAGCTCCAAAGCAAACACTCCCACATCTTCATTCCTTCCACCCTATTGGCCATTGATTTCAGATAAATATCCATCCGGCCCTGACAGGGCTCAATTCTCCTAATTATAGCCCTATTGACATGTGATCTTTAGCTGCTCAGCTTGTCAGGAGCCATCTATCAGGCAGACAGATTTCTTTGGCTCGGGAGGAAATGAGATGGTAAGGGGGGAGAAAGGAGGAGCAGGGACTGGGGAGGGGGGAAATGTCTGTATTCACGTGCGGAAGAGATCCTCTCGCCCAGGTTTCAGTTTATTAACGAGTACATTGTGAAAGGCCCCCTCCAAAAAAAAACAACCCAGCCTTTAGGGCACAAGCAATACGGGAAGAGTTAAGAGCAACTAAATCGGAAGCAGCATGTGTGGCTAACTGCAAAGGATTGCCACGTGTAGACTGCTCGCATTTCACAGCTCTTCCCTGTTCACGTGCAGCTGAACTGTTTTTCCCAGCTCTGCAAGCAGCAAAACTGCCTCCTGCCAGGCCACACTTACCGTCAGCTGGTGCTTTCTCAATTCAAGATGATGAACTACTTGCTGCAGGGTCTTAAAAGTTTGAATGGATGAGCAGAGGAAAAAATCCATCCCCCACCATAGTTCAGAGGTAACACCTTGGCTTCAAAAGGTCCCTGAGTGCAACTTGCTAGCAGCAGGGAGAGTGCTCTGGGAATGCACTGCTTTTTCATCCTGTTTTTTGTGTTTCCCCAAGCATCAGCTGTGGACTGTTGTCTCTCAGAGGACACGGATCAAGACCAGAACTGGAGAGAACAAGTGTTCTTTTATCTTCTCCCAGTCCCAGCCTTGGGCTGGCAAGACAGGGCTAGGGCTTGTAACCAAACTGGACCCTCTGGGAGGCAGGACGACACAGTCAGAAGACCCCTATGGGGTATAGTTGGGGAACACATACATTTTCCAGCCTTCTTTGTAATGCTCCTGTAGCTGGATTGCATTGGTACAAAAGCCAGTTGGTCTGGGGGAGACTTTCAGGTGGCTTCTCCTGTCTTATGGCCTGTGTGGGGAAATCCAGAAGTTCTGTAGACCACACACGGCTGCTTGTATCACCCTCAGAGCCCAGCAATGAAAGAATAAATGGGATATTCCTTTTGCCTGGCTTTTTTTCTCATCATAGTGAGCACACCTCTGGGGAACTCATCGCTGGCTGCTACTATGGCTGGGCTGCAGGAGAGCTCAGGTGGGATGGATGGGGACTAACTCCCTGGTCAGTCCTTGCCCTTGGAGGAAATGTGAGCCATCCCTTGCTCCCCACAGAAGGCAGACATCAGCCAACATTGCAAAGCTGTGTCGGGCCGGGCACCCGGTCAGCGATCAGGGAAAGAGCTGTTAGCTGACTCATATCCTGGTCGGCACGTCTCTGTATTGTGAAAAGACCCAGACAGCCGGAGTGTCTGGAGATAACAGCCTTTACTGGGGAGCCCTGAGAGCTCAGGGTTCATTTACAAAGCTGGGCTTATTCGTGCCGGGCCAGCTCTCTCCGTATCTGCATTATCGATCCGCTCCCCCTCATGCCCCGGCCCGTCTGCAGTATCAGCCCATCCATGGAGATAGCTGTCTGCAGAACTTGCTTCCACCCGGCTCGGGTATCCAGCACAGACTTTACTCTCACAGCACTTTATAAGCAGTCAAGGACCAGTTCTGCAGAAGTGCTGAGCGCTCAGAAAACCCAGTGCCAGTGGAAAAAGCAAAGCCCAAGCAGCTCCCATCTCCCTCAATAGAAGTGAGAAAGGGGAAACTAGCTCCACCTTGCTGGTGAGGAAACTGAGGCATGTAAAGAAGGAGTGATTTGCCAGTGTCTTTGGTGCTCATTTCTAGAGGCTTAGTGGAGTCACCTACATGTTTCATATTTCCTTTTTTACACTGAGGGTGGTGACACCTTGGCCCAGGTTGCCCAGAGAGGTGATCAATGACCCATCCCTGGAAAATTTCCAGATCAGATTTGACAGAACTCTGAGCAACCTGCTTTAGCTGAAGCTGTCCTTGCTTACTACAAGAGTGTTGGACTAGATGACCTTGAAAGATCCCTTCCAACCCAAACCTTTCTATGATTCTGTGATTCGTTTGCTTAGGTCCATGCAAAGAACTGCCTCGAGAGAGACAAGACCACCTAATTTCTGTGATGCAACAAAATGGACAAGAGTCACCACATGACAGTGGCCTAGAGCCACTAAGTTGCATATCACGGTGCAGCATGCTCTCCAAGTTGGACCTAGACCATGCCAGAGATACTCAGGGAGTCACTGCTTCACGTGCATCTCCCACTCTGCCAAAGCTGCTGCTGACCTCATGGCATGATCCCAAGGGACTTGGCTGGGAACCATGCTGAAAAAGCCCTTGGAGTGTGGGAGTGATCTGACCCTGCCAGCGTGAGACAATCTCTATTGTGGCTTCATCCCAGGCATCCTCTCATTCCTTGGGGATCTCTGGTCAAGGTGGAGACCCCCGGTACCTGGTGTTTGGACAGATGAACGTAGGATACTTGCAAGAAAGAGGACCTGTTTATGGGATCATCCTTCCTGGCAGTTACCTGCACGCTAGCGTGTGTGCACACAACATCAAACTTTGGCTTCCAGGGTAAATCTGGATTCTTCAGAGGAGGAAGAAAAACTAAGGATGTTTAGGCTAGAATGAGGAAGCCTCATGATTACACAAGTCTGGGCAGAGCAGGAGCTAGGTCAGCAAGACCACTGCATAATGTTTCAGCAGAATTTTTGGAGACCACCTTTCCAAAGGTGTTTTGGAGTATAGAGATGTGGCTGTTTGCCTGAAAGCACATGACACTGACCTTAAGTAGCCCTCTCTGAGTGGGCATAAAAGGAGATGGGAAGAAAGGAAGGTCAGAAATCTCTGGAAAGAACATTGATCATCTTTTAATAGTCCCTGCAGAGCCCATCCCACCATCTCAGCATTCCTGGCTGGGTTATACTTAGCCATTGTCACATAATTACAGAATCACAGAATGTTAGGGATTGGAAGGGACCTAGAAGATCATCTAGTCCAAGTCCCCTGCCAGAGCAGGATCACCTAGACTAAATCACCCAGGAATGCATCCAGGCGGGTCTTGAATGTCTCCAGAGAAGGAGACTCCACCTACCATAGGCAGGGTCATCCAGAGAATCTCCCCTACACTTCTCCATACTAGCCCACGACGTGGCCCCCCCTCCTTAAAGCCTTATCCCTGAGGTGCAATGTCTATGGCAGCTAAGAAGCAGGGGAGTTTAAGGCCAGCAATGACTCCCCATGTCAGATACACCTTTAGCTGGTTCCCATATTACATTTATAGCTGCCATATTTATCCTTTATTCCTGTGTTCCCCCATTTAGAGCCATTTCCCATATTTTCCACTTTCCATTTTACTGGAAGGCTTCTGCTGGCACACCAGCAAAACTCTCTAAGAGTTTTTATTCCCTCACACAGGACCATTGAAAAAGAAAACTCATCCCTTGAAAAGTTTTTTTGACTCCTTAGGAACCTCACTGATATGAATTCCTACCACATAGATCCCCCAATTCTTTTTCTGTTGAAGCAGATCCTTGCTTTCAAATAACACAAAGCAGAAACAGAATGACATCTTTTCTTGTCACATCAAGTGCTGTGTGAACTAGAACTTCTTTGACTCTTCCGTTAAGCATTAACTTCAGAAGGAGGCAGCTTTGATTCAGCCCTGAGAGACCTGCTAGCAAATCAAGTGCCCCATTGCTGCATCGTTGCAGTCACAGCATCATAGAATCGTTTTGTTTGGAAAAGACCCTTTAAGATCATCAAGTCCACCCATTAACACAGCACTGGCAGGTCACCACTAATCCATGTCTCCACAGTCTGAACTTTGCAGTGACAATACAGTTCTCAGTTGATCAGATGTGTAGGGGCAGGTCTAGGTTATGGTCCCAGAGCGGTCCCTGACTCTCCAAGTGTTTAATCCCAGAGGCAAAACCTTATGCAAGGTCAGGAGGTCTGGGCAACACAGGACTAGTTCTAGGCACAAGGTAGGCAGGGACAAAACAATTTAATGGCTCCAGAGAAAGACAAAGAGGACAGGGAATCTGGGTCAAGTCCGGCTGATCATGAAGCAAACTATCCCCCAGCTCCCTGATCTCTCCCTCCATCATCACAGCAGGAGCAAATTTCCCAGGGATCTTCACCCTGGGAAGTTAGAATGCAACTCTGACTCATTTCATAAAGGTAAAGGCTTTAAGGGGAGCTCATTCTCCTTTAGCACCAGTTTGACACCGCTGTGGTATCTCTGGCTCCAGCGTCAATTATCATGATTTATGCAAGATCAGCATGATAAAAACTAGGTCTTAACACACATGCATGCCCTCTGGTCTGACATCACTTAGCCTGGACCAGGTCAGTACCAGGGGAGAAAAAGCAGGTTCAAGACAGTCTCACACCATGCAGCAAAGCCCTCACCCTACACCCCCATGGGCATATTAAATGCAATACCCAACCACTTATATGCATCTCAGAGAATCATAGAATGGTTTAGGTTGGAAGGGACCTTAAAGATCATCTAATACCAACCCCTCCCCTGAAGGAAGCAGTGGTATCTTCACATAGAGGAGGTAGCTCAAAACTCTGCCTAACCTCACCTGGAATGTTTCCAGAGATGTGTCATCTACCACTTTTCTGTGCCAGTGTTTCATCAATCTCAGCATAAAAAATGTCCTCCTTAGATCTAGTCTAAATCTCACCTCTTTTAGTTTAAAACCATCATCCCTTGTCTTGTCACAAAAGACCCCGATGAAGACTGTCCCCATCTTTCTTTATAACCCCCTTTTAAGTTCTGAAAGTACGCAATAAGGTCTCCTCATCTCGCCAGCCAGCGGAGCAGCGGGTGCTGAGTCAGCATCCCCGTCCCGCCCTGCGTGTGACATCCATCCCGGGGAGAGGCGAAAAATACCCTCCCGCTCAACACACACGCATCTGACGGCAAAGAAAAGCGCATCCGCTCCTCTCCGCCCCTCGGCCACCTCCCTGGCAGAAGCACCAGCGGATCCTTCACTTTAATGTTAACTGAGTTTTAGCGCTGGCCCCCGGGCTCTGCCATTTATCTACGAGTCTCCACAGAGCGGGAGAGCAGCGTTAATAAATCCGCTCATGTGTCGCCTGTAATCAGGCCCGAAAATAAAGCGGAGCTGTCAGGGAGCAGTGGCCCGTGCTGCCGGGCTCCTCACCGTCCCGCCGGCTCAGGGGGTGTCATCTCGTTGCCGTCCTCACCCCAGGGAGCAGGGTGTAATATCCAGCTCCATCTACCCGTCCTGCAGCCTGAGGTCACCATCAGCCGCTCTTTCCAGAATGGCAATAGTTGTTTTTTTTTCCTTCTATGCTGGACCAAGTTTCAGGTAGTTTAGGATGATTAGAACTTGCACTCCCCAGAGCTGGGGAATCTGCTGGATCTGTGAACGCGGGAGCAGCAGAAGACCTCCCAGAAACAAACAGGTTTATTTTCTCAAAGGCAAAGATGCCGGCTCCAGGATCACCCGCTAAACGCTCTTACCTTCCCCCCCAGGCTGCCCAGCGGATTCTAACCTCTCTCATGAGAGACTCCGATACCTCCAAACAACACCTTGACTCTGAGAGGGGATACCAAGGCACAAAAGGAAGGGAAGAAACGCACCAAGGTCACTTAGTTAATCGGTGGCAGTATACCAGCGGCAGCCCGACGCTTGCTCTGCCTGCAGCCGGAGGGGGATTGATTCCAGCCAAGTCCCCCGGCAGGAGCAGGGACTGCAGAGGGGGTTCGGCAGGGGAACATTTCCTGTAAGACGGGAAGTTTTCCTCCCAGTGTGCCCTGCTCTCCCCACTCTGGTCCGGCTCCGGGAGACAATCCAAGCGCTACATATCTTTAATTATTAAACAATCGCCCGGTGTAATTACTTATGTGCTGTGGAGCCTCCAGGATGTTCCTGCCAGCAGTACCAGGGCGTAAAGCATCCCTCGATGCTTCCTCGGCAGTGGCTGAATCATCCGGCTCCATTAACCGACATCCACAGCAGCCCGCACACAAATGCATCACACACACTGCCACCCCCCCCACACACACACCCTTTTCCTCCACCAGAACACACACACACACACACACACACCCGCCCCCTACTGTCCTCACCGAGCCCCTGGGAGCACTCCTGGCCACCGCTACGGGTTGTAAAGCAGTTACAGGAAGGCGGACAGAGGTGCAAGCTCATCCATCACATCTCAGAAGGAGTCATCAGGGTGGGGAACATCCTGCAAATCAGCAAATTATGGCAGCTCTGGGGAAGGGACCAAGAAAAACTTCTTCCTTCCTCACTTTTCCCTTTGGATTTGCATGATGTCCACTTCTCTTCCCCTACAAATGCTGAGAACCCTTAATTTGTCATTCACCAGCTGGCTTGGGTGGTCTCTGGGAAACACCAACAAGGAGAAAACTGCAATGGTTGTTGCAGGAAAGGATCCTCCACCAGCAGTACGGGCAGCCCATGTCTTGTGTCCAAGGCAACCAAGGCTTCCTAGATAGGAAGGCCTCAAGTTGCAGCAGGGGAGGTTTAGGTTGGATATAAGGAAAAATTTCTTCCCCAGAAGAGTTGTCAAACCCTGGAAGAGGCTGCTTAGAGAAGTACTGGAGTCTCCAACCCTGGAGGGATTTCAAAGCCATGGAGATATGGTGCTAAGGGACATGGTTTAGTGGTGATCTGGCAGGGCTGGGTTAACAGTTGGATTGAGTGATTTTAAAGGTCTCTTCCAACCAAAACATTTATGTAATTCTATGATTCTGTAGACCCAGTGTCACTTACAAGGAAGATTTTTTTGACAAGGAAGCACCTCGAGATGGGGTGGCTTTTGGAGAAGCCTCAGGTTAAGATTAGCTTTCTCTATGATGTTGATCCAGCTTTTCAGAAAGCTGCAGCCATGCTGGTGCCCTTCTCCTAAGGCATGAGGAATTGCCTTGTGCAATCAGGGAGTATAAATAGGCAAGATTCTCCATGGGAAGATGCTCCAAGAGGGTGCAGAAATACACCCAAATCTATGTCCACCTCTGTCAGCACAATCTGAAACAATTCCAAGAGCACTCAGCTCCTTTCCTCCACCTGCTGATAAATGACTCTCATTCCACCTCTCCATCCCTTAATTGCCTCCAACACAGCGTTAACATGAAAGATGTTGGGCGCACAGAACAGGAGGGAGACTCCTGTCCACAAGTACATGTGTCCTAGATACCACCATCCCTTGTGACTGTTGCCGGCCTCACACCATGCTGATCTCCTTCTCATCTCCAACAAGAGCTGTGGAGCAAAGCAGTTTTCAGCAGCCCAGGGCAAGGTGAATCCCTTGCCTTCGACTTCCTCAGAGCTCATGCTTACCAGAAGAGCTGAGCAAATATTTTTCACGGAGCATCAGAAAAATGCTGTTTGGGCAAACTCCAAATGCTTCCAGGGAACAGGGAGCAGAGCAGTGCTCACAAAAGAAAAGCCAGCAGAGGTTTGCAGGTTAACCAGGAAGTCTGGGTTTGTTTTGTTTATTTATTATAACATCAGGAAGCATGTAAACAAACATGATTCAAATTTGGCTTTCAGGTAATAAACCTGCCTGCTTCCAGGAGCCATTCTACTGTTTCACTAGTCACAGATGCTGCAGTTTTCCCCTGTTTGACAAATGCAAATGCTCCCTAAACACCATTTCTGAAACATCAGCACTTTCTGAGGGTCCAGGTGCCTCTTCCCATGCACTGAGCAGGCTGGAATACACAAAGGAATGGACATGGACTTATCACCCCTGTTCCAAGCTATACCAAGAGCATGGTATAGCATAGCACAGCAAAGCTTTTCTGCACAGTCCCAGACTCCAGCATATGCTCAAGAACTTCCTAAACCAGAGCTCAGTCACTGTGTTGAACCCACAGAGGTTGGTGGTCCAATCCTGCACTGGTCCCATGAGCCTGAGGTTCACCTGGTAATTAGGATGGGACTGTGTGATTTTGACTCTGAAAGAGGACAGTACCCACCACTGCACAAACCATGTGCAAGTGTCTGTAGCACCAAAACATAACTTGCCCTGCATAAATGTCAAAGGCTGAGAGAGTGGAGGTTGTTCAGCCTGGAGAAGAGAAGGCTCTGGGGAGACCTTCTTGAGGCCTTTTAGTACTTTAAGGGGGCCTATAAGAAAAATAAGGGAAGACATTTTAGCAGGACCTGTTGGGACAGAACAAGGGGTGATGGTTTTAAACTGAAAGAGGCAGAATTAGAGGAGAGAGAGGGAGGAAATTTTCGATGCTGAGGGTGGTGAGACCTTGGTCCAGGTTGTCCAGAGAGGTGGTAGAAGCCCTATCCTTAGAACCATTCCATATGAGGTTAAACTCTGAGCAACCTGTTCTAGTTGCAAATGCTCCCTGCTCAGTGCAGGGGCAGTGGACAAGATGATCCTGCAATGTCCCTTACAACCCAAAACAATCTATGATTCTATGAAAGCAGAAGAACCTGTCCCAACAATTCAAAAAAGGGGTTCAGGCTGGTAATGAAGGGCTTCATTGCTGCACTATAACTGAAGAGCTTTGAATTGAGAGGTTACTCTTCAAATCCCTTGAAATAAATAGATCGTGTTTTGAATGCAATGGTTTTGCTGTTTTGCTGTTTGATGTAAGCTCTTCAGGAAAAGTGAACCATACTCCATGTTACTGACCTGGAATTCTTTCATCACTTTTTCTTTCCAGGCTAAAGAGTTTTACCCCCTTCCACAACCCTCTTTATTGGGTTGTCTAGTATTTTTCACTATATCAAGCTAAATCCCTGTCATTATGCCAAACAGCTCCCCAGACTCTCATTTTGGTAATATATATATTATTTTGTTAAGCTTTTAATTTTATGTCTTTTAGGGCCATCAGGCAGCTTAGATGGTCTCTGTTTAGGCAGAAGGATAAGTGGCTGTTCCCAACACACACCATTCCCTGGACTTTGATGAACTCCATGAAGTCCAGCAGAACTCTTCTACCTACAGTACTGAAGAGTGAGCTTATTCATTTTCCAGTATGACAGTGCTGAAGTACCCCTATGAATGATGGTGCAGCTGATAACTGTTAAACATCTTCATCAGTTTATTGGATGGAGATGCAACCTCCAGAAAAAAAAAAAAAAAAAAAAAAAAGGGGGGGGGGGGGGAAACTGGAAAAAAAAATGGCAGGGCCTTGGTCCATAGTAGCCTGAGGAGGGGGGGGGATCGGAGGGGGGGCGGGGGGGGGAGGGGG
>JAOEGS010003654.1:16532-31600 GCA_025447755.1 Corythornis vintsioides
TGCAAGTACGTGGCTCCGCTTTGTGAATACAGGGGATGAGAAAAAACCAAAAAAAAAAAAAAAAAAAATAAAGAAGGAAGGGGGGGGGGGGGGGAAAACTGGAACAATGAATGGCAGAGCCTTGGTCCATAGTGACCCTGAGAAGGGCTGGAGCAACAGGAGCATCATGAAGGAGGGGCACAAAGCTCTCTGCTGACATTGGAATGACACCAGACTGGGAAGTGATGGGAAAGCAGCTGGGAACTGACTGTAAAACATGTGGTTGAGCTGTCCTTGTGCTGTGGGGTGACAACTGATACCAGGTTGAACATGAACTCTTATCCCAAACAGGGTGCAACACATATGGGACTACAGACTCCAGAGATTCTTCCCACCAGCCAGTATATGATTGCATAGATCACCCACACTTTAAGCACCAATGAGTCCTCCCTCCACTCGTTGCTTGATCTGGACTTCATGGACTTGCAGCATTTCAGCTTTTCTCCTCTGCCTTGAGCCCAGGTGATTTAATGGTCTCACTACATGGAAAAGATCTTCAGCAGTGTCCTGTAGGCAGGGTGTGAGGTCCAGCTCCCACAGAGATTTCCTTGAAAGCAGACAAGCAGATGCAGTCCACCTCTGCTCATTCAACCCAGCACAGCTCTCCTCTCTGGGACAAGGAGACATCTGCTTTATATTTAATGACGGAGGGAGTATTGATGAAACCTTGACAAGAAAGGAGCTTTGGCACAGCAGCAAATCCAGCATCTTATCGCTCAACTCCCTCTGGTGAGTGTCTGCTTGTCCACCATTGGATGAGCTGTGTAGATGGAGTTGCAAGCTTCATTCGTCTAGACAGTGGCGAGAAGACAGAAGACAAGTCCTGGAATATGGCCAGGGTTGTAGGAAGCCTGGGAGAGATCAGCACAAGGAGGGATCAGGTGATACCAAGGGTGGGCTCTAACCCAAGTGTTTCATACCTGATCGCTCCCCAGCAGCACACAGGGAAGAAGAGGACTCTGTTTGTTCCAATCAGGTAGAGAATAGAATCCATGAGCCTGCAAAAGAATTAACTGAAGAACAGACACAGTTAAGGGAGACAAAATAGGAACCAAATTATGGACACTTAGTTCCCAGGTCATAGAAAGAATGTGGCCTCAGATGGTTTCATATCCTGCATTATGCTGCAGTCAAGATTGACGAGAGGAGCCTAATCCATAGAGCTATTTGTGAGGATGTTAGTATCCCCCTCAAACAAGGGCAGTGAGGTGAAGTGAAGCAGCAACAGATTAACATATCACTGCTTTTATGACAAACTTCCCTCAACAAAAGAGACCCTGAAGAATGGAAGAAGTCTATGGGTGAGGAACAACAAATGGACCTGCCCTGTTGTACCTAAAAACTGTCACCCACCTGCCCAGGACCAGCTGCGTGGAAACACATCCAGAGACTTAAGAGAAGGGTGATTTCTAGGCCCTGTTGACATCCATCAACTTGGCTGGTTTCTGGCTTTGCCATCCAATCCTTAATGACATGTTGTTCCTCTAAGACATCTGCAGCAGGATCCCACTGGTCTCTACAGAGGAGCTTGTGATTGGCATCATAAAATTGTAGAATCATTTAAGTTGGAAGAGACCCTTAAGATCATTGAGTCCAATCACTGACCTAGTTCTGCCAGGTCGCCACTAAACCAGGTCCCACAGCACTATATCTCCATGGCTTTGAAAACCCTCCAGGGATGAGGACTCCACCACTATCCTGGGCATCCTGAGACAGGCCTTGACAACCCTTGACAAACCTCTCCTGGTGCAACTTGAGGCCATTTCCTCTTTTCCTAACACATGTCAGTTGGGAGAAGAGACTGACCCCCATCTCCAACCAGGTGCGAAAACTGGGGTTCAAGGATGGGAAGTGACTTGACCAGAAATTCCCACAGCATGAGGCCTGCCTTGTCCCAAATCCTGTGCCCTCATCCCCAGTCTGTGCTGTCCCCAGAGCCTCCTTGTCTCTCCTGGGGAGCTGTGTTTTAAAAAGCTTGTACAGAAACCAACCCCAGGAGTCCTTGTGGCTCTCCACAGGCTTGATTAGCTGGAGTTGCACTTCCAAAGGCCTCATTGCACACCTCTGGCTCAGGAGGGAGCACAGACCACTCCACAGCCTCAAACAACTTCTTGATGTTAAATTCCCCAATCTCCCAGTGCTGAATCCACCTTGAAATTAGTCTTGAAACCTCTCTTTGCAAGCAGCCAGGAAGGGGGCTTAGGAGGAGGAGGGGAGGCAGAAGGGAAAAGAAATTAGATATATTTTCTGCAAGAAGAAGAATTAAAAGGCAAAATTCAGCTTGGTAGCAGAATAATGGAGTTGCACCTGGGAAATGCTGTGTTGTGATGGAGCAGTGAAGGGGAGGTAACAGTGGGGAGCAGGCATGTGAGATATGCTGGCAGTGGAGGGAGCACTCCAGGAGCACTTCTGGCAGCAGCAAATTGGGCATCTTGCCCAGGTCAGCCCTGGCCAAGGCCAAAAGCCAGGGTCGTGGCAGAAATACAGGAGGGATTTAACCACAATTATAATATTAAAAAGCTGCTTTCCTGTGCTTTCCCACCATGAGTGTGTCTGGGGTGCAGGATGGGCTCTTCCCATGGATAGGGTCATGACATATTACCTGAGACAAGGGCTAGTCCTATTTCTAGTGCAGGCGACCAGGTTTCTGCAAAAAGATGCAGGGTAAGAGACAGGAGTATATCCAAGCTGGTTGCTTTTGTCTAGTTTAACTCTCTCTGTCACTGAAGGAAGCTTTCAGTTCTCTCCAGAGAGGAGCAAGGGCAGCATTCTCTTATAATTGACACTTAAGGAATTATAGAGTCACAGAATGGTTTGCATTGGAAGGGACCTCTAAGATCATCTAGTTCCAATCTCTCAGTCATGGGCTGGAATCAGAAGAGGGATTCTCTACAGATGGAACTCAGAGACACCATTGTCCCTGCCAATGTCCCCCATGGTTTTCCTCAAGTCTGTTGAAAAGCCCTGGCAAATAGATGGTTTGGCGACATCTTCAAAGCCAGAAACTTGTTCTTCATCCAGCTCTGTTGAAGGCAGGGAAAACACCAGATTACTGTGTTCCCAGTGAGGGTGGTATACAAATCTCTTCTCAGGATGTAAGAACAGATTTGAGGTGATCATTAGAAAGGATGTAAGTCCAGTTAGCACCTGGTTTTCATTGCCCACCCCAAATCAACCTTTACAGGGGAAAGGCAGTTTCTCCCTCCCCTTTTCTCCCCCTACCTCCCCATAATCTAGTCAAAGCTTGACAGAGACAGGTCAGCCCGTCTATCACAGCTAATCTTTGGATACTTTTAGTGTCACTCTAATGACAGCACACCTCTCTGCCAAGTCACCAAGCTGCTGCAATAAAAACCTCTTAAAACTAGCAACCCCTCTGAGCAAAGTGGTTTGCCCGCTGCCTGGGCCCTTCCTTCCTTCTGGAAATGGCATCTGGCTGATTAACCCTGGTGCCCGTGTCAAGAATTGGACGTGAAACCTTCCACTTTTAGATGCATTAAAGCCCTCTGTGGGAAGTGCTCAGAAGTACCCCTGACCCCCTTTGCCCTCCCACCCCTCCCTGCTCCTACTCCTCCCATCTACTCTGGGGATCAAGAAGCTCAGGGGATGCTCTCAGGAGCACCCAGGGTGTTTACTCTCATTCCCTCCACACACAGTCCCTCCCTGTTACATGGGTATTTAGGACATTTTTCCACTCTATAGTCTATTAGGGCTCTGTGGTGTGTTAAGATGGCTTTGCCATATGACCTCAGTCTTAGTCAGGTAAGACACATAGGTTGGTTCCCAGCAGCATTGTCCATAGTCATAGAGTCATTGAGTATAGAATCATAAAACCACAGAATCAAACACAGAATGGTTTGGAAATTCAAGGGTGTCCAGACAGCATTTTGGAAATAGTTGTCCTGTTTTACAGGGTAAAATGTTGTAAAATAATACATTTCTTGCCTGCTGGACCTCAGATAAGGAATTAGGAAATAGCTGAAAAAGATGATGAGGCTGAGTGCCTTGGGGTTTTTTAGCCTGGAAAAGAGAAGCATAAGACAGGACCTGATCAGTGCTGATCAATAGCTAAAGGGCTCTCAGGGATCAAGAGGAGGGGATCAGACTCTTGTTAGTTACAAGGACAAGGGGCAATGGGCAGAAACTGGAACCCAGGAGGTTTTACCTGAACATGAGGAAAAAAATTTTATGCTGTGAGGGTCTCAGAGTCTGGCTCAGGCTTCCCAGAGAGGTTGTGGAATCTCCTTCTCTGGAGGAGAACAATGTGATCCTGGACTCTCCTGCACTGGGTGACCCTGCTGGAGCAGGAGGTTTGACCAGATGATCTCCAGAAGTCCCTTCCAACACCCACCATGCTGGGATTCTGTGGCTGCCAGACCCAAACCAGGTCTTCTTGCCACCTCTGTTTACAAGAAAAATAGCATCAGATGGCAAACAATGGGCATCACAAGACAATGTTCTTCCAAGTCTGTCTTCACTGAGTTTTGGCTGTTTCATTTCTTGTTTTTCCCTCTTGTCTGCAGCAATATATATGTGAGAAAGCAGCAACCTCTTGGATGGGATGCGAACCACACAGCTCAGTGTGTCTCTTTCTGGGGTAAAAGTGTAGGGCTTCTAGACAGCTGTCCCAGCCCCACTCTAACCCAAACTCTATTCTCCCTTCTCAAGGGAGCCAGCATTTCTTTTCCCACCCCAGGCTACTGCAGAGCTATGCTGCTGCACCGGTAAAGAGTTGATGAATGAAGTGTGCAATACTATTAATAATAAATAAGCTTGTCTGTTGGTTTAGAGGATTTTGTTCTGCTGCAGGGCTCATCAAAGCATCCATTGGGACCTGTTGCATTCGGAGGAAGCATTGCGTCCCTAAACCATTAAGCCATCTCCATAACAGTGAACAACACATTTACTTGTGGGTTGGTATAGCCCCTGAGCCTCAGTCTCTCAACATCATGGGGTGCAGGGAGGCAGCATGAGCTCTGACACAACTCAATGGCAGCCCAGCGCTCATGACATTTCCCCCCATTTCACTGAATTCATGTTCAGAAGGTGAAAAGGTCAATCGCTCAGTATGATTCTGTTCAGCTCAGCAGTTTGGTTGTGTTCAGAGAAGAGCACCCTGGGGAAGGTGAGATACGTTATTCCCATGCCCTGGCGTGTGGCCCAGGCAGTGTAGGGATGAAGTCAGCGGGCTGCCAGGGGCAGATGGGTGTGCTGAGAGTTGTAGGCAGCTAGCATGAGCTGGAATGTGGATGAACCAGAACCAAGAGGCAGAAAGTCACCAGGAGTCAGGAAGGGCACAGTGGGAGGCTGGGATTGCATGATGCAGCCCCAGCCGTTTGGGGGTTTGTGACCAACTGTGCAACTCACTTACTTGACTTCATGCAAGGTCTTGGGTATGTCTCAGGCTCTCCCATTAGAAAACAATTTCATCAATCCTCCTGAGTCACTGGGGCTATGCCTGTATAAGAAATCAGGCCACAGTAGGGAATGTGCTCAGGACCCAGAATCCAATCACCATTAAATTGTCAGTGCAGTTCCCTGGGCACCCATGGACCATCCCAATTAGCTGCCTTCCAGATGATTCACAAGGACAGTTCTGCAATCATCATGGGACATGAGGCTGTTCCCAATAATCATAGAATCATACACTCATTTAGGTTGGAAAAGACCCTTAAGATCCAAAAAGTAGCACAACACTGAGACGTCCATGACTAAACTGTATCCCTTGGCACCACATCTACACAGCTTTTAAAACCCTCCAGGGATGGGGACTCCATCACTGCCCTGGTCAGGCTGGGCCAGGCCTTGATAACCCTTTCCAGGAAGAAATTTTTTCTGCCTGTTGCTGCAGGAAAAAAAGACAAATGATCATTTCTCAGAGACAAATGCTATGGAATCCTAAACTGAAAGTTAAGACTTAAAAAAAAAAATCAAGAGGAATCCTTCTGACTACTGAGTAGATTACCATGTTTTGAGCATTCATATGGAGAAAGTCACCTTTCTAGTTGCCATCAGCCTGTTTTTGGCATAATGGGAAGGTGCGGGGAGGATATCAGATCAGCACAGTCTCTGTTGGAAGGGAGTCCTACACCAAAATCATGACAGCTCACTTTGTTAGGGAATCCCAGGAACCATACAGGGGATGAGGAAGGAGACCTGATAGAGGATAAACTGACTTGAGAGCTAGGGACAGGTCTGGCTTGGGGGGTCACAGTGGCTTACCAGCACAGGTCCAGGTAGATGAAAGCACAAGAGCTCTTGTTATACTGGTGGATAAAGAATCCTGAGTCCCAGAAACCAACCCTTTCTGTCTGGCACATGTCTATATCCAACATCCCCAGCCAAGCTCCCCACAGCACATCCATGAAATAGACAAAATTCCCTGGATCCGTTCTCCAGCTCTTACTGCCTGGTGCAACTCAAGTGCAGTCAATTAGAGCCATGGATCAATTAAGCATTAACAGGAAAGGAAGATAAATTATTGAAATGGGCAATCCCATGGTCCGGAAGGGAAAATTCCCTACTGTTTCATGTGGATTCTCCTCTTTCTTAGGCCTAACCAGATGCTCCTTCAGCTCTCAGAAAAAGGCCTCGCACAGGTATGAGGTGCTAAGCACACTGCAGAGGGGTGTTTTTTCCCTTTAGATGTTTCACTCAGCTTGCACAAGGAGACATGCTCATGTACTGCTTGATTCCTTCTCTCCCTAATCCTCCCCAACACATTCCTAGCAGTTTTTTGGCTTGCCAAAAAGCTTTGTAATGTGAAAAGAAGCTGAAGTCATTGCTACTTTTTCTACCTCAGAAGGTAAGGTTTTGAAGGACATCCTGATCTGTGCAGAGCCTCCCAAAAGAGACCGTTGACCTCTTGCCAACAAAAGCCCCGACAAAGGAGAGTGTGTGCGTAATTTTGTGTTTGCATGTGGATATTACCCATCCTGACCTGAATGAGTCTGTTTGCTTGTTTGGATTTGCCCTTTCCTAGTAGCTGAAAGATTCAGCGGGGACTCTCTTCTTGTCTCTTTTGACCTAGGGAGCCCAGAATTGGACACAGTACTCCACATGTCACCTCAATAATGCAGAGTAAATGTGGAGGATAACCTCCTTCAACCTGCTGTCCACATTTTTCTTCTCTGTACTTAGCTGCCTTTTCGTACCTCATGTCTCCCACATCCCTTTCCACAGACTTATGGGGCACTCAATCACTCCTCCATGCCTGTGCAGACACAGAATCTCAGTCTCAGGGCAGGATGGGAACAACTTCTGAAGCCTTTTGGGGACAAACTTTATGCATTCTGTGAACCCATAGCTAAGCTGCATCACTTTCAACAAAAGTGGTCTTATCAGGGACCTTTTTGAGTATCTTGGACCACCCGCTCCTGATTTGGAGCAGTTTCAGTCACATTTTTCTATGAAAGGTCACAAATTTAGTCCCAGATTTATTCTGAAGATACAGAGGCTGTAAAAGCTCCCTGAATAATATTTTGTGATTTCATTTATTGCATTTGGCTCCACATCTCCCTTGTTTGGAGGTGCCTGGTCACTGACAATTTGCAGCCTGGGCAAGGCAAAGACAAGACAATGCAATGAAAAGAAAAATCCTGTGTTTCTCATGGCAGCTGCTGTGTCTGTGCCTGTTTCATCCTATCTTTTCCACTCCCTACAACCTCCACAAAGCCCTGCTTATACCAACCAAGCACATGCAGAAACTCTTCCTTCCCCTCCACACTCCTCCTCACTCTCCCCCTCCAGCTGCTTGAGAAATTCAAACCTTCTTCCTATTAGGAAGAAAAAAGGGTGTGCTCTCAGGTTGAAAGGGAAAGCAGAGGAATGGGTTAAAGGGGTTTAAATTGGAGTTTTATGGATATTTCTCTCTCTCCTTTGTGAGCACATTAAACTTTTCTTTAGTTAAAAAACCAAGAGGACAGGAATGGGAAAGGAGAGGAGAGAAGGGAAGGAGGAGGTGGGAGGGAGGTGGGGGGAGAAAGCCCTCAGATATTCATGTGTGACACAGCTCAGGGAGGTGAGACGTGCAGCTGATTTGCTTAATGCTGACAGGTCTTTCTTCTTATTGGAAAGAAAACACAGCGGGGATCCTAAAATGCGCCGTGTAAAGGTCCGTGGCAGGAGCATTTCCAGCCTTCCATGGTGGTGCTGCGGGCCAGGTATTCACACAGGCACATCAGGAAAAAATAACGCAAAAAAAAAAGTTCTTCAGTAGATTCCCATTAACCTGCTGCCTGTGGTAATTGTCAACCCCAATGCTGCTCCGAAACACTCAGCTCTCCTGAGCAAGCCAGAGCTGGGATGTGGGTGCATTGGGGTGTGTGGGGTATATAAAAAGGAAAAGAGGGAGAAAAAAGGGAGAAATAGAAGACCCAAAGTAAGGTGGGTCAGTGGGGAGGATGGAGAGAAAGCAAAGACAAAGAGGGATTGTATCTGAAAGAGAAGAGACAAAATGAAGGTGGGAGTTAAGATGAAGGGTGCTTCTTGTGTGGTCCTGTTCACTGCTGGGCTCCCATATGGAGCTCCTGCAGGCTCACCGAAGGAGGTGCCTCCCAGAATATTACCTGGGTATCTGGGAGGTAGAATTCCTTGTGGAATCCACCAGACCATCTCTGCTCAGTTCCCTGGGTTGCTGTAACTCCCTCCCCAGTGAGAAGCACCCTCCGGCCAGCCTGACTGTGCTGTCTGTCTCCTCCAATGAGTAGAAGGCTTGTCCTGGGGGATTGCACATTTGCCTTCCCTCCCGTCAGCTCAGCGGACAGCAGGACATGTCGTGGCAACATCATGCACAACACACAAGCTGACACAGCTGATGGTCCCTGATGCTGGAACAGCTGAGATGCTCTACAGATAAAGACAAGACTCAAGGGCAACCTCCCAGACACAGATGAGGTCATGATGATGACTGGTGTGTCACCTATCCAAGGGGAACATTCTCTGCCTATTGTCCTTGACATACCTGTTGTCTCACTTGTGGCAGAAGTTGGGGCCCTTATGGTAAGTCATGAGAATAGATGCATTCATGGTTGTAATGCAGGGCAACTGCAGGGTCCTGCAGCTAGGGTGGAATAATCCCCTGCACCAGTAAAGATGAGGGGCTGACCTGCTGGAAAGCAGCTCCATAGAGAAAGACCTGGGAGTTCCGGTGAACAAGTTCACCATGAGCCAGTAATGTGTTCTTGTGGCCAAGAAGGCCAACAGTCTCCTAGAGTGCATTAAGCAAAATGTGGCCAATAAGTCAAGGGAGCTTCTTCTTCCCCTCTAACTCTGACCCAGGCTGCCCAAAGAAGTTGTGGAGTCTCCTCTGGAGAGATTCCAGAGACACCTGGACAGTGTGATCCTGGGCCCCCTGCTGTGGGTGACCCTGCTGGAGCAGGGGGGTTGGATGAGATGAACTCCAGAGGCCCATTATAACCCCTACCATTCAGGGATTCTGTGATACTGTTAACAGCAAAGTCAAAAGCAGAGGCTGGTAGGAAGGGGTAGTTGAGGAAGAGGAGATTTAAAAGCAGAACTGGACACCTGCAAAGAACAAGAATCAAGGGGCTCAAGGATTAAGCCAAAGCTGGAATGGTGATGGGTTTTGGAACTAGGACACCCATGCTGGTAACCACAAGCTGATGACACAGCGTAAGGTAGATGGCAATAATGAAGAGGTAGCAGTTTTCAGTTGTAGGGTCAACACCTGCATCTTGTATCAGCTCTTGGCTTCAAGTGATGAGAAAGGAGCATATAATAGGTCATGTCACAAAGCCTGACAAAAGCAGTACCTGGGAACACCTTAGAGAAGAAGACCTGTCCTTTCTGGAGCCACCAAAGAAACAGAAGCAACAAAGCTTCTTCATGGGATTACTTTGATGGCCACTTTGTGAATGTCACTTCTGTAGCATCTTGACCTGAGCCAGGTATTCTGGAGTCCCTTTTTGCCTCATATTTCATCTCATCCTAAAGTGGGCCTTGTTCAGACAGATCTTCCCAACCTGCCACTGACTGTCCCACTTCTTCTGCAGCCACATGCACAAAGTGAAAGTGCTCCTTCAGTCCCACTGCTCAACAGATCCTGCATACAGGGTTCAGGACACACAGTCTTTGGGCAGGTGGCATTCAGATGCCATGCACAAAGGATCCGTGAAGGACCCAAGGAACATGGCCTTGAAATAGAAACTGGATCTCTTTTAGAAGGGACACTGGGAAAAGCAAGAGGTGCCATATTTCAACTGGAAGATGAACCAGCAAATTAGTTCTGTGGTGGGTCCCAAATCTGACACCATATTATCTAACACATCGAGGAGACAAGACAGATGGAGCAGGAATGTCAAGAATATCCCTTCTCACTTTAAGAGACCACTTAGACAGTCCCCTTTCCAGATGTCACTGTGCTGCTGCAATGACTGGCCAAGCCCCTGATTTTGCAAACACTTTACTCCCTAAGACATACTGCCCTCAGGGTTGGGCCAGATCTTCCCAGGGAGTACACAGCTGCAATCAGCAAATGTCACCAGCTGCTGTCAGACACAGATGGACATGGACATGCTGCTCTTCTCCCTACTCTGCTGTGCTGAAGCAACAGGGTTTTTTTCCAGCAGAACCATGGGGAAACTTGTGGGCCACAGGTCAGAGCTACTATTTCTTTCAGCTGAAATCTGTGAGCAGGTTTCACACTAGGTTGGTATGAGCTAGAGGCTAGAGATGTGGTCAGGAGGGGTTGAAGTACTTTTCCTCTCAGCCTTAAAGTGCATGCCACAGACAAAATAGGACGTAAATCACACTGTCCACCCTGGGTTTATCCCCACTGACCACAAAGGTGTGATGGGCACACAGCCCACCTGCAGGTCCTTGAATATAAGTGAGGAATGTCCCACCCTGGTTTCATTTTGTGCCAATGACTCATTTCTCCATGCCTTTATGCTCGTATACCTCTAACATGGGGGTTATGATGTTGACTTCCTCCATCCACTGCTTGGAGATCAACTGACAAGAAGGATTGATGGTCGTTCCAGACTGATGGCTATGCATAGGGCTAACTGGTGAGATTTCAGCATTCAGACACATGGCCACATTACCTGGAGACGTCACTCTGATCCAGGTCATTCTGTGACTTTATGACATGACTCTGCATGAAGCCAAGGAATGAATCCCAAAAAACCTCTATGAGGTCACTTATAGACTTCTGCTTTGTGTCCATCAGCAGAAAATAATGGTGACCCTCTCCTGGATCTCACACCTCTGTGCCTTTTCACACCTCCAGTCCTTTCTTCATCCTTACCAGATCTGTGGATGTTTGTCCCCACCACGCATCTCAATACGTGTCCTTGTCTGCCTGGGAAAAATGGCTCCACAGTGAGCTCATTGACTACAGAGAGACTACTTCTGTCATTCTCTGGCTAAAATGATGTTTTGAAAAACATTTTCTTCCCCGTCCCAGGATTTTTTTTCCCCAAGCGCGAGTCCCCGCTGTTTCTCTTCTGGAAAAACTAAAATTTTTCTTACGTGTGAGACAGTCAATAGCTTCCAAAATTTATTTTATATCTCTGGCATCCACCAAGATCTGCTTCATGATCCTTGTTTGGCCATAGGACTGCCCCATCCTTCCACTGCTGACATAATCTTTACCCCTTGAACAGTGATAAAATTAAGGGAGAAACACTCAGGAAAAAAAACCAAACCAAACCAAACCAAACCAAAACTTTCTCTATAAATTCTTTTAGACTGGTGAATATTAGATCCACCTACTCTTCCTTGAAGTTCTTCCTGGGGTGAATCTTACTGGACAGACATCTTGGCAAGATGAAGGGAGGGATAGAAAGTTTCCCCACAGCATAATTAAATCTTGGAGCAGCCTTAGAGATGTGGTTCACTCAAGGCTGCCCGTGCCTTCTGTTCCTGCAGGGCTTGGACAGAGGGGACACAGCCTATCAGTCCTTACTGGCATTTTCTCAGTTTACTGAGTGCCCTGGCTCCCATGGGAATCCTGTCTGCTGTAAGCACAGGGATTCATTCTCCTGTCCTTCACCTACCAGTATCAAAGGGCACAGAACTGGCTCAGGAGGAGGACTTGGTCCTTCTGCTCTGCTCTGATGCCTGCACCCACCAACATCCTTTCTCCCACCCCAGTTCAGAGGAATCAGGGAAACTCATCACCACAGACTCAGCTCATTGGCTGTGTCCTACCTTAAGGGATGTGTGTGTGTGTCCCCAGTCTGTGACCCCCTCTTTTGCTACCATGTTGGCAGTGAGTGGGTACTTCTAGGTATCCTGTACTGAGGGGAGGGTGATGCCCTTCTTAGCTGGCTCCTTCCTCCTCCTCCCCAGTAAGGCAGAGTCCTGAGCAGAAATGACTCCATTCCTCTCTTCTTTCATCCCTTTTTTCTCTCCTCCCCTCTCCATCACACCAGTGTTTCATCCTTTGAGAACTCTCTGCTTCTCCCTGTGGGACCCACTTTAAAAAATAAGGGAAGGGGGGGATTGGGGTGGGGGAAGAAGGAAAGAAAACTCCATTGTCTTGTCAAAGGGAATAAGTGAAAAGTTGCAAGTGTCTCTCCGCAGGTTTTGGCTCCTGTGTGTTCTCCTTTCAAACCCTGCCAGCCTCAGGGGCTGTCATTTCGCCTTCATCTCAACGGATCGACCCGTGGTTTCCCACCGCTTCCCCTCCCCAGCACCACTGCGCACTGAGCTGCCAGGCTTTTCACGGCCACCGCTGGCTTGATCCTATTGACAGGTCTCATCTCTTTGCTTCCCTTTCAAAGGGGGGCTCAGGGTCCTTTCCTTCCTTCCTTTTCCCTTCCTACCCTCCCTCCTTTTCTTTCCCCGATTTTTCTTCTCCTTCTCAGAGGAGTGCTGCTGAGGGGCTGCTGTGCAACGACTTGACAAGGCCACACGCAGCGGATATGGGGCCCAATTATAAACCCCTCTTTAAGAGCGGCCTTCATTTAGAGAGTGAGATTGGAGCTGTCGGAATATTAACAAGCTCTTGCCAGCAGCTCAGCATCCAGAATCAGCACGGAGGGGCCACATGCTGGCATCGAGGAGGTGTGTGGGGTGAAGTAGTGTGTGCACCAGTGCCCTGGGCAAGAACTTCCAGGGCTGGAGATAGGATCATAGAATCATTTTGGTTGAAAGAGATCTTTAAGATCATTGAATCCAACTATTAACCTAGCACTGTCAAGTCACCAGTAAATCATGTGTCTCAGCACCACATCTACAGTCCCTGCCCTGGTCCTGCTGGCCACACCACTGCTGATAAAAACCAGGATGCTGGTGGTCTTTTTGGTCATCTGGGCACACACTGCCTCATCTTCAGATGGCTGTTTATCTGTGGGTGGGAAAAGTTCTCCTGGTCCTTTCCTGATTTATTGTTGGTCTCCAAATAACTCAGCTAAGTCACTGTTGCATATGATGGTATATGCTTGGGCTGTATGTATTCCAACCCTCCAGCATATCAACACTCCCACTCAACTTGGTGTCATCTTCAAATTTACTAAGGATACTCCTAATCCCCTCATCCAGATCATTAATAAAGGTATTAGATCTTTAGTTGCTGTTGTGCACCTGCTGTGCTAGACTTGGTGTTGGCTAAACCAGTTCATCTCAGCCAGGCTGGATGAATTTGTATGGGGCCTCCGTGGATGTGTCACTCTTACTTCTACCAGGCATAACCCAGCCATAAGGAAGCAGCATGTTCTTATGGTTAGAGAAGGAAAGAGCAGTTCTGTTACCAGGTCTGAAGTTGGCCTTGGGGCTTGTCTCCTGGATGGCACAGGGCTTCCTGTGGTGCTGAGGAGTCACCCTCCCACCATCTTTCCTAATCCCTGCAACAGGGTGGGTAGTTTTTTAACAATCAGCAGGAAAATGTTTTTGTGGTCTTCAAAGACTGACATTCATACATTATTGCTGTGGGTAATTACAAGGGTTGCCTCCAAACCCAATGTTGTTGAAAGGTGGGGGTCAGTGTGTTCTCCCGAATGGCCTCAAGTTGCACCAGGGGAGTTTTAGATACTTCCCACATTGTTAAGACACCTTTGAGGTGCAAGGGCTGTGGGGATGCAGGAATCTTTCTGCAGAGACCAATCCGAGTTGTTTTACTCAAATATTTGCTTGGGGGCCTCCACACAAAGATTAATTCCACTCCCTGTGAGGAGGTGAAAGTGGACAAGAGATGTTGTAGGGAAGAGATGCAGAACCCCACCACTGAATTCATGTAGCTAGAAGGTTGGCAGGAGGACAGTGCCCAGGGAAACTGGCATATGGGGAGGGGGGAAGGTATACCTGTCTCAGGTATACCTCTCATACCAAAAATGGCATTGAGTGCAGTGGATTTGTGTTTATCAGCTGGAGAGCTGGCGAGGAAAAGGCAGCTGTAAGTGCAGGCCAGAAGGAATGTGGGAAAACTATAGCACAACATTAAACCCATGTTGATCATAAATCCATAACAGATGGTCTGGAACAGCTCTGAATCCTGAACTGCTCTGTGATGAAGGTGGCCCAGGGAGATAGTGGAGTCCTCATCCCTGGAGGGGTTTCAAAGCCATGGATATGTGGTGCTGAGGGACATGGTTTAATGGTGACCTGGTTGTGCAGGGTTAAAAGTTGGACTGATGATTTTTAAGGTCTCTTCTAACCAAAATGATTCTATGATTCTCTCTATGATGCTATGAAGGTGCTTAATAGGTCTGCCTTAAGGATCAAGAACAAGTGATCAGAGGCTGTTGGGAAGCTTATCAGGAACCATTACTCTGGTCCATGGCTATCCCTTGTTTTGTTTCCATGAGAATAACCAGTGTCATATTTTGGGAACAGTGTGTTCCATCCTTGGATGGGCACAGTCTCTGGGTGGGAAGTTGAGCTGCTGGAGGATGGGGAGTTTAATACTTCTTACTTTTGCATAGAGTATGGAGGATCATTCTGCAGCCTGGAGTTGGGTGTCTTTGCACAAGTAGCTCCCATGGTGGAAGAAAAGAGAAGAGAAGAGAAGAGAAGAGAAGAGAAGAGAAGAGAAGAGAAGAGAAGAGAAGAGAAGAGAAGAGAAG
>JAOEGS010003655.1:0-10015 GCA_025447755.1 Corythornis vintsioides
CCCCGCAGCGAAGCGCCTCCCCCCGCGCATGCGCCTCGCGCCCCCGCCCCGGCCTCCCCCCGCCCGACTGTTCAAACAGGAAGGCGGACATGTTGGTGGCTTTCGCAGGTTCCCTCACAGGCGCCGCGGCTGGACCTTACCCCCTTCCCTCCCCTTAAGCCGCCTCCTCCTTCTCTCTCAAGCTGCAGTCCTCGGGTCGGCCCTGAAGTTGTTGCGGGGCTGCCGGTCCCGTAGGTGAGGAGGCGGCGAGCGGAGCCGGCGCTGGTCAGCGGCGGGAGGCAGCGAGGAGCAGGAGAGAGGAAGAAAGATGCTGTCGCCGTCGCTCCGTCGGTGAAGTGGCTCGTCCCCTGCCCGCGGGGGGCACTCGCGGCGGGAGCCAGGGCGCGCACAGGGCAGCCCAGCGCTGCCCGGCCGCCCGGAGCCAGCGGGGCACAGCCGAGGAGAGGGGCAGCCTCGGGGTCCCCCGGCCTGCCCCGCGCTCCCGCGCTCTGTGCCCATGGAAGGACCAGCCCCGCGGCGCTGACACGACCGACAGAGGATTTCCGTACTTTACCCCCCGCCCTTCTCATTTTTGCCTTCTTGGTGTGCCTACAGCCTTTTGCCTTGTTCGGTTTTCTAGATTTGTTTCCTTTTTTCAGTTGTTGTTTTTTAATCATTTTGGGGTTTTTCTGGCCTTTCGCAAAGGAGGCATCGGCACCTGGCAGCGACCCGCAGCCTCTCCCGCACAGCCAGGAGGAGGACCCGCTACGCTGGCTCCCAGGGTGGCTTCCCTGGCTGGGAAAAAGATGTTGCTGAGACGCTGGGGCCCAAGTAGAGGAGGGAGGGAGAGGAAACCTGCTGCGGCCGAGTAGTGAGCACCGCGGGGAAGGGCGTGCGTGGAGGAAGCGGGAGAAGCTGCCCTGTGTGTCCCCCCCGCTGCGGACTCTCCCTCGGTTTCACTCCCGTGACGGGACAGCGCGGGGGGCTGTCTGAGACTCTGGGATTGAAAGGATTTTGCAGGAAACCCTCTGCAGCCAGGACGGGCTGTGTGGTTTCTCTTTTGTGCTCACTTGTTCCTGTTTTTACTCTTATCGTTTTTGGTTTTTTTTTTTTTTTTTTTTTCCTGACCCTTGCTTTGCTCTGGAATAAGGGAAACTCTTTTTATCTCCGAAAATATGTCGACGGGAGAAAGTTTTGAGTCTCGGTTTGAAAAAATCGACGTGAGTTTAAAGGACCCCAAATCCGAAGTAAACGTGGACTGTTTGCTGGTGAGTAGGGGGTGCCGATGGGGCTCCGGGCCCATCTCCCCCAATTTCTTACCCTGTGGGACTCCTGGCCGGGTCCCCGCCCTGCTCCGCTCGGCGCTGGGCTGAGGGTGCGTGAGTGGCTCTGTGCGGGGAGAGCGGCTTTCGTGCCAAGGATGCGCCTGCCCCGTCCTGCCTCAGACTTGGCATCTTTGTCTCTTCGTGCACCTTTCTGTTCCTCGCTGGCTGTCAGAAGGGGCGGTGGACGCTTTCGACAAAGGCGTGATTCGTGAGGACCCGACCCGTGCTAAACAGCTTCGATACCCCAGTTCCCTCAACAGCCTCAGGGGAGGTCCCTCCTATGTCGTGGTTAAGCCCTGCAGCGCTGACTTCAGCCTGGTTAGCATAGACGATTGCGAATATAACTAACGCCATGTAAGACAGCTCAGATATGCCCTTACAGGTGGGGAAGGAGTCATGATACGGCTTTAAATTTTAAACTAGTTGGTGTGGAAAGGCTGGGATAGAGGGCTGCTTGCTTAATGTTTCCCTACTTGATCCCATCTGATGGCTTTATGGATCTTTCCAGTGCTGTCAGTGTTACAGTGGCATCATAAGAAAGCAAACTGTAATGCTTCCTGACGTAAAGCCAACGTCATTTGATAGTTGCTTGGCAAAAGTGGATAATATTTTGGTTCCAATTATAAAAAGTATGTCCAAATGCATGCCACATCCAACCAGTTAGTTTGGGATGTAGCTGGGCATTTAGATATGCCTGGAGATGCCCTTAAATAGTAGCAAATTGGTATTTATGCTTTTATGCTGAAGTAGAAAATTTCCTTGTAGCAAGTGATAAAAGTTCTTTAGTGTATTTTTTTTTTCCTGTTGTCGGGAGAGCAAGTACATTGAATTTGTTGTCATTATGAACTCTGACACTTGGGTTTGAGAAGCGTGGGAGTGGACATGGCTCTGAAGTCATTCTTCATTCTCTGCTGCATGGCTGGGAGCAGAAAGCAAACTTGCTTGGCTGCGAGGGGTGCAGAGAGGAATTGGGTGAAGGAGTCTGTGGGAGCTGGTGACACTGCACTCTAGGTGACTTACGGCTGATTTGTGAGCTTCTGAAGCATTGACAGGTCAAACCTACAGTGGGTGAGAGCTTGTGGGTGTTGCTGCCACGAGGGAAGTTCTTCATCTTTCAGTCAACCTGCTGCTTTTGACCTAGTTTGTTTCTGTCCCTGTAGAACCACAGGCCAGGAGAAGAGCTGAAGCTTAGGATGCACCGTGCCAGCTCTGGTAAAGCTGCTGTCACATCCAGTTGTTTGACACTCAGCTTCTCTTGATAGATGTTAAGAGTGAGAGCCCAGAGCTTTGTAAATCATGCCTCTGTTAGGAGGTGCTTTAATGCTGGCCCTGCCACAGGGACCTCCTTGTAGTTACAGTGAGGAGGAGGAGGAGGAAGGTATCAGACATGCAGTTTGTAGGATCTTCACCTTTTCATCAGGTTAGGGACTTATCCCTTTTCAATTATCTTTGTTGTGATTTGGAGCTAAGCTGTAGTCCATTTGGGAATGAACTTCTTGGGATCCTTTGTTGTGCTTGTGGGAAGTTCTAAATGTATTTGCACCTCAGACCTTAATGCCCTTTCAAGTGGGGATTTTTTAGGAATCTGACATTGGGGGGGCATATTTTTGTGTATTATTATGTTGTTTGGCTGTGGTGTTTCTTAGCTAGACCTCTTTACAGATACTGTTCTTTAATACCAATTAAAAAAGCAACTGCTGCTCCCGAAGAAATCAGCTGGTAGGTTAACCTTGGATGTGTTTGGTCACTGTTTTAATCACCCTGCTGGCTGGACTTTAAACTTTGTTACGTATCTCTCATCCTGACTTGGTTCTTGGGCTCTTTTCTATAGAATTTAAGTGTTCTGACACTTTCTAAAGAGTTTAAATTTTACCCCAGTTGTTGGTGTGGTGACTCACGCTGCAAACATCATTCTTGGCTCAAACTACTATTTGTGTATTAAATCCATTGTAATCTGTGTGGATGTGTTTTTAAGGAATAAATCCTTAGGTATTATGTGCAATTGATCTGCAGGTAAAATATCTTCCAAAATGAGCATGCCATTCCCCTCTCTGCAGCCCCTGGTTAAAGAGGGAGACTTTTCAGGCTCTAGGCCTTGTATGCTTAAAAAGAAAATAAACCCTTGTTTTTAGCAGATTGCATAACAGATCTTTTTTTATTTTTTTTTAATAGAACTTTATAAAAACCTAAAAAACTTTTACCCTTTGATTAAACTTGTGAATTATTTATTATTTCTTTCACCTTTCCTGAGGAAAGGTGTTAAGTAACTATGGGGTTTGATGGCATTGTTCGTTTGTGGGGATTTTTTTTTTGATTGTGTGAAGAAAAGTCTCAGCATAGCCCTTGTATTATTTTAGGGTGGTTTTATCCTTGTTTTGTTTCTATTCTTAATCAGTTTTACAACTATTTTGGGTTTTGTAACTGTCATAAACTAGGTTCTGTATGCTAGAAAGATTCTGGATTTGTATGTGGTGGGAGAACGCTAAGAAAAGGCGAAGGGATGATGCCAAGGAGTGCAAGTTACTGTTTCAGGAAGGTGTGGGAGTGAAGAACAGGTGGAAAAGACACACTGAGGATCTAGAACTTCAGTTGACATGGTGCAGGAGAGAGATGTGTTTATTTTTCCTAGTTTATTCAACTGTAATACAAACAGAATAAGAAGTCTGAGTTGCAGCTGTCTCTGAGCTGGACCTGTTTCTTTGGGGCTCTCGGGCACCTGATCTAGTCTGTTGCTGGGAAATCAAAGCTGGGCTGTCCTGGTGAGTTGTGAGGAGGCCCGAGCTGCAGGTCTGGGTAAAGCATGTGCTGCAGTAATGCACTGCTTTTTTTCCCAGAGTGCCAGGCACTGGGAGCCTCCAAGTCCCCCAGAGATCCATGAAGACTGAAGGCTGTTGGATAAGTGCTTACACTGGAGTGTGCAATGAGCACCATAGGTGTGCTAAGTAGAGCCAATGGTGTTGTAAGGACCTGGCTATTCACTTGGGCTTAGTGATGCTAAGCAGTGGAAAGCAAGGATTGTGGAATAAAACCATATTTCTTCTCTGATTCTTACTAAATCCCCAGGGGTTTGCAGTTTTTGGAGAGGAGGGAGGGAGGGGTGTAACAGGTGAAGGGATGGGGAACATCTTGATATGAAGCTGCTGATGCTTGTGATTCAAAAATAACTAGCACACTTGCACAAAAAATGCTTTTTGCTGCTCTCTGCTCTGATAAGAACTTGCAAAGCCTTCATGTTTTATGTAGACACTTGAGTAACTCAATTATTCAGGCATTTAGTCAATGATTTGAAGTTGATTTTTAAAACTTCAGACTTGTGATGGTCTTAATCTTCAAAGATGCCAAATCTTTCACTTGTTCAGCAGTTTGGCTTCAAACTAACTGACCCCAGTAAACTGCCTATGACAGACTTGGTTTATCTAGTCTCAAGAGGTTTCTATTTTCATTGCACCAAAAATATACAAGTACAGAGCTTGATTCTTCTGTTTTTCCTAGGTCTGTTTATGTTGTATTCAGCTAGGTGAATTAATGTTCATCTGTCTGGTATAGGAAAAGGTGAGATCATCTCATCCTCTTTGACATTTGGAGTTCTTTATTGTTACTACACCTTTTTTAGCCTCATCTTAACTTGCTAGGAAGCACTTCTTAAGACCCTGTTGTTACTACTTGTTTGGGTTTTTTTTTAATTAAAAATACATATTTACCATATCCCTAAAGAATATAACTCACAGTACCTTTACTTCAGAAGTTATCTATCAGAATACATGGTGAAAATCATCTTCATTCCGTGTGTTCTCACAGTGTCAGTGATACCATGCTAGAGAAAGTGGGTATATGAGAAGCTTGTTTGCTGTTGAACTCATAGAAAAAGCAGAGTCTGAGAATTTGCAGAGGGTCAACTTCAGAATGCTCTGAGTTGTCTGGAGGTAGTTCTAAGCAAAGGGAAATGCCCAAGGAGATTTAGTCAATCACTACATGTCTCTTCTTTGGATCCAAGTGCCAGGTCCTGATTGGGGCCATCACTGATACCAGCACAGACAGTGCTGAGAGCAGCCATGCACAGAAAGATTGATCTAAGTAGCTGTCTTCTGACAGTGAGAGACTGCTTATTAGGACCAGGCAAAGATCAACAGCTTTTTACAGAGCAGATTTAGACTGGTCCTTGGAAGGAAGTTTTTTACCCTGAGGGCACTAAGGCTCTGGAAGAGGCTGCCCAGAGAGGTTGTGAATGCCCCATCCCTGGAAGTGTTGAGTGTCATGTTAGATGGGGCTCTGAGCAGCCTGAGCTAGGGAAAGGTGCCATTCCCCATGGCCATGGACTTGGAACTAGGTGATGTGTAAAGATCTCTCCCAACCCCCTTTGTGAGTCTGGCAATTTGTACCTGGATCTAAAAGAAGACTTCTGGCTGACCTGGAAATAGAATTGTCTTCAAGTTACCATATCCAAGCTTTATATGCAAAACTGATTATAATTGCAGGTTAATATTGCCTGCCCATCATTAAGAATTGGTAAATATATAGGTTAATGTGAAATTAATGACAAAATATGTAAAGGAGCATGTTCTTCAAAGCTAAAATGCAACTGTAAGTTTGCTTTGGAATTGCAGTAACTTGGTGGGTTCTCATTTTAGGTTGCACCTTTTAGACATTTTGGTGCCTCTAGAGGGTCAGCAGTAGAGATGGTGGGGCTGTCAGTGTTAGCATTTGATTCACACCCTCTGGTAGGTTTTATCCAGGAATAAACTTAGCCAGTCCTTCTTGTGAAACTTAGAGGTTGTAGGAATGTAATTTTTTTTCCTATAAAAAGTTTTAATCAAGAATGATAAGAGCAAGTTGTTGTTAGGACATGTTTCAACAAGAGGAATCAAAGCAAAACAACACAGCCCTGCACTGTGTAATAGATTATACATGCTCTTATCAAGGAAAAATATTTGTAAACAATGTCCTTTTCCCTGGCCACTGTGGAGTGTTTTGTTTTCTTGGGGGTGGTGGGAAGGAAGAGGGAAACACCTGGAATTTGTGTGTTGGACAAATTGAAAATCAACCTGTTAGTCTGTAAATGTTTGAGGCTGAGGACAAAGATCGCTTCAGGAGCCATTCAGTAAGAACTTAATAAATATTTAGAAGTATTGTGAGCAGATTATATCAGTAGCCTCACAGTTGCTGTTAGCAGAATTCCCCAGGATGCACTTTACAGAAAAATCAAAAGCTTTAGGGCTATTACCATGGAATACAGAGATGTTTGCCTTGATACAGGATGTTTATCTCTGATTTGAGAAGTCCCAAAACTTATAATTAAATAGTTTGTGTGGGTTTTTTTGGTTGTGGGTTTTTTTTTTGGTTTGTTTTTTTTTTTGTGCTTGTTGTTTGATGCTGTTTATCAAAACTCCTTTGTCATTAAGCAATTGAAGTTCCAAACAGAGATACCAAAATACCAAACTTCCTTCTTGGAGAACATAAAGAGGGAATGCTTGAAACTGTGTTGTCTCTGCCTTACTTTGGCTGGTCGTTCCAGCAGCAATAAAGCCAGCAGGATGAGGAGACAGTAAGCACTGTGCAGACAACACCCAGTTACAGCTGCTTTAAGGTAAATGCAAACACCACTTTCAGCTTTCTCAGTAACCTGCTGAAAGAAACACCCAGATGAACGGTGGTTGAACGACATCTGAAGCTCGATCCTTGTGAAGAAGAATAAACATGGTTTGGAGCTCCTCTTGTCTATAGTGTTGCTCTGCTGAGGTGACTGGATCTCCTGCAGTCTAATCTCTAGTTTGTTTTTGGGCTTTTCAGTCCTGATGGGTATGCGGAGCCCAGCAGAGAAGTGCTGGTGCTTCTTCAGCTCCAGCAGGATGGAGGCTCTCAGGACCAAGCAGCAGATGCCTGGTCAGCTGCTCCCCATGTTTTTAAGGGAGAACCAGCACAGGATCAGCACCAGCTTTCACTGGAGCACAGGTCAAAGTCTATTCTGATACTGAAAATCTGCTCAAGGATTGGCTTTTAGTACTGAAAGATTGCCACTCCCTGTCAATATTTATACAATAGAAACTGTCATGGGGACAGTGTCAGATCTCCTCGGGAATAGGTCCTCATTTAAAGCCAACTGCTGATTTCTTCATCTCCCCTTTCCCTCTTCTGTTTCTTGTGTTCATTTTTTTTCCCTCTGGCTTTTCCACATATTTCTCAAGTCTTAAGTTTTATTATTTCATTTAGGTGGTCTGAGTTGATGCAAAAGTGTGATGCTTGGAAACCTCTGCAGAAAACACTACAGAAACTAAGGTTTTCTTCTGGACTGTAGGTTGGAACTGCTTAAATGTGTTTTGAACTTGTTGGTGTCTGGGCTACAGAACTTAAAATTGACCTGGAAGCAGAAATGGAATATGTAGAGTTTTTCCTATATCCCTTCATGAGTCATCACACTTAAAAAAACCCAACAAATTCTTGATTTCTAATAGTTATACAGATATTAATTCTGTATTTATATTTTCTCTTAAAAATCAGATAGTGCTGCATTGGATTCAGATGTATTAAATTCTAAATTCAGAAGAAAACTGATACTTCCTGATAAAATCTATTGATATCCACTTATTAATATGAGGTGGCTGGTTTCCCACTTGTCACTGACTGTGAGGAAAATGCTGTTTCTCTGGAGGTGAAGAGGGAGGAGAGACTGCTGTGGTAGAAGCTGAAGTACAAGGTGTCAGTACAACAAGCACCATCTTCCTTGAGTATGGGTGACACAATCCAGCTTCTTAATCCTACCACTGAGATCTAGGAGCACCTTTGCATGTGTGGAACCTGGGGGGAGGAAGGCACTCCAGCCAGGAGAGGAGTGGATGAGTGCAGAGCAGGGCCAGTCACAACATGAACTGTGTTTAGGAATTGGGTAATGCTGTCTCACAGCTTTGGCTGTCAGTGTTAGAGGTGAAATCCCAGCACTTCCTCAGGAGCTCTCCTTTGTTATGAAATGTTCTTGTACCAGTAGATTACCATACTGATCTCTTCTGTGACTGCAGGCAAAGAATCCTGTCGGGAGTCAGCTGGGAGAACTTGCTCTCCCTTTCCAAAGTTCTTCTGCCACTGATGTCCACCTGGCAGTTCATTTATTGCACTGATGTCTTCCTTAGATGCTGTCTTCCTCGTTAAACTCCACTTACTACTGAGTTAATTAACAAACAGCTTCCAGGCTCTCATAACAAAGCTTTTATCCTTCTTGATGCCATGTATATGTAACAATCTTACTAAGTAGCATGGGCTAGAGGTGTAATCAAGGATGCCATTCGGAGAGGAAAATTGAAGTGCTGGTGCTGCTGCAAGTGCTGAAGTTCTGGGACTGCAGCTGTGATTATTCCTGTGTCATTTCTGTCCTGCACAGGACAGTTGATTTTGGCTAGCAGCAGGAAAGGCAGGATGGCTGCACTGTTCTTCACCTTGACTTTTCTTTTGGTCATGACAACCTCCTCTGTGAACAAAGAAGGGACTCAGATCAACATCTTTGTATAGATGATAGTTTCTTGATAAGTTAATGGAAAGAAGGGTCTTAGAACCCCAAATTCTAGGGGAAAGAGAAAAGGATTCTTTTTTATATATATACCCTTTTTCATTGCAGTTTGACAAGCTCATAGACATGGTCAAGAATAAAAGATTGATTAAAGCTATGTGTTTGCAGGTTGGGAAGTTTCTTACCCAGTTTCTGATGCCTGGGAGAAGATTTTTTTTTTTTTTTCAATGTAACCAGTATAGGCAACTGAAGATTTTCCTTCCTATGAGGCTGTCTTGCAAAAGGTTGACTAACTGCACCAAAACAGGACATCTTTCATTTTCTTTCTTGTTTCAACATCAGCATACTTACATTCCAGTGGTGTTGCATTACTCACCTTTAGTGGGAGGAAATAACAGTATCCAACAAAAGTTTATTTTAGAAACACGTTGAGAAATGGTAAGACTACTTCTGCAAGAGGAGCTACCAGCCAAGTCTTCACATGTAAATGAAAAGGCTTCTTACAAAGGGATGTGTTTGCAAAAGTGGGGTGGAAAAAAATGAAATATGGCTGTGAGTTTTGAAGAGTTACTTTCAGAAGTAACCTAATGTTTTTACAAGGTATGCTGTAACTTGCAACTTTGAGCTAAAGCTCCTACTGAAGGGTAGGCAATCTCCTCCAGATCTTGCTTGTATTGGGATTGCATCATGGTCAAAAGTGCTAACTGGACAGGTGACAAAATAAGTACTTTTGTTAGGAATGCCCATCTGTCTATTCGTAGGATCTCAATTGAATGGTTAAACTTGTGCAGTGGGTATTTGCCTTCCATAAATTACTTAATTCTTGATAGTTTTTAAAAAAATAACCATTTGACTTGGGAAAGTCAATCATTCCATCTAAATACTACTTCTTGTTGGAGTACCAATCATCTCCCATGAAGGGGTAGAGAAGTTGAAATCCAAGCTGCTGTGCTCTATTATCCTCTTCTCTCCTGCTTAGTAAATGAAATGGTGCAAATAGGAAGCATCAGTGCAGCATCAGACTGATTTAGTAATGTTGCACAGTCCTAACTGTGGGACACAGAACAGATTTCACTGGTGTGGTGGTGATGGGGTACAAGAACTGTGTCCAGTTTTGGACACCCCAGTTCAGAAAAGACAGATTTGCTGGAGAGAGTCCAATGCAGGGCCACCAAGATGATTAGGGGAATGGAGCATCTCCCTTATGAGGAGAGGC
>JAOEGS010003660.1:0-27362 GCA_025447755.1 Corythornis vintsioides
CCAGCAAATCTCTATCTTTTCTGAACTGGGGTGTCCAAAACTGGACACAGTACTCGAGGTGGGGTCTCACCAGTGCATCCCTCCCAGAAATGTACATTACTTTCTTCTATACGCATTGACGCTTGAAAAGATGCCCCTGCTGATGGCAACTGCTCTTGCTGCAGTCATTTAACTCTTTGGGATTGAATCCGAAGAAGCTGTTTGGATACTTCTCTAACTGTATCATTTTCTCTAATTGATTTTTTAAAATATACTGGACTTCCCTAACAGTAACAGCAGGCCTTTGAGCAAGGCCATCAAGAGATTAAAATGAGACACAGATTTGGCAGATTCTAGGACACAAATGGGCTGTATATACAATTCAGTAGGTTTATTGAGAAATGTAATTTTGTTTGCAGTTGAAAAATGCTAAAGAGGAAGCAGAAATTTTGAGGGCTGAGTGAACCACACCAGAAATGTAGCTTCTAGATTCAGCTAGAACCAATTTTTGTTCCTTTTTGTTATGTGTGCCTTAGATAAAAATCCCAACTCTAAAGAAGAAAACTAATTTCTACCAGGAGGGTGGAGAAATACTGCTGTAGATTGTACAGAGATGCTGTAAAATCTCCATCTTTGGGATACCCAAAACTTGACTGGACATGGTCCCAAGAAACCTGCTGTAACTGGACCTGCCTTGATGAGGAGGTTGGAGCAGAGGACTCCAGATGTCCCTTCCAATCTGTGAGATTCTATGCCAACAGTAATGTGTTGGCATATGGTTTCATTTGCATATCAAAGACTAGTAGAGGTGGATCTGTACAATGTTTAGTGACATTATATTTTAATATAACAAGAGCAAACACACAGATGTGCCACATCAGAGGGACACTTTAAGGGCATTGTGGATGATGTGTACCTGCAGTGTGTGGATGGCTCCAGACTGGAGGAAGGGAGGGTGATGAGCATTTAACCCTGCTCATCATTGCCATGCAGGACAGGATGTGAAGAAGGAGATGTTCCTCACTCAAAACAATGTGAAGTTTTTGTTTTTATAATCTTGTGAAAGTATAATTACAATGATTGGAATTTGGCTGCAAAACCTGCAAAGGCAGAGTGAGCCAAGTGATTGATCCTTACCCCTTGAAAGTGTCTTTGGAGTTTTACACCATGAGATTCCAAGACTGCCCAGTCTCTTTTTGAAGGATACCTTTATGATTAAGCTGAAAAGTTATGTGATTTTTTTTTTTAAAAAAAACCCTTAATCTACTTATGCTTACATTCCTGTTAAGCCTAAAGTCAAACTGCCTCTCCAGGAGTGACAGCTCAGATGTGAGTGAAGGGCCAAAGGAAAAATTCTGTGGAGATCTCATTTGACAAGGCCACTTCAGACAAAAGAAATGTTAAACAAATAGCCTTACACAATGGGAAATGGTGAACTTCTGCTGAACCTTGCTGGTGGCTGAGTGCCAAAGGAAAGTTTGAAGCTACCCACATGTTCTCTTTTGGAAGGCTCTCTGGTTTTGATGTCCGGCATTTGTGTACCATTTTAAATGGAAAATGAAGAGTGTTTAATTATCTTTCCAGGCTATGACAGCTGATGGAAATTTAAATGTCTGCCCAGAACTCCCATGCTTCCCAGAGTGAAAATCCTGCACACTGATCATTACTCAGATGATATAAATCTAGGCCATATTAAGCCATAAAGTGATAAATAGGTGAGGCTAGATTATTTTGCAATATGACAATAATATCAAAACAAAGTAAAACATGCAGGTGTCTCGCCCTGGACAAATGTTGCTTTCAGGCTACAATCTGCTGTCATGTGGTCGTGGCCTGGGTCACTTCTCAGAATCATCTGCTTGGCTGGGCAGTGCAACGCAAGAGCTGTGGGTAGAAGCAATGTCTTTTGTTAGGGTAGCTGGAGTTAGAAGCAGCTTTCTGGTTTTTAAGATCACAAGTCCTTCAAATTTTAAAATAAAACTGCCATTTCTCTGCCTAATATCAACCAAGTTCTGGTCAGGAAGATGAACTCCACCTGTCAGGGAAAGACTCTAACATTCAAGCACCTTGTCATTACCTTCTGATATTCCAGATTTATATTAATTTTTGGCTGTTACAGAAGATCTGCAGTCTAATATTTTAAATATTCTGATCATTGCTATCTGCAGCAATGGCAAAGAACAAATTACTAAAGGGATCGATATCATAAAGAAAAATTAACTCTTTGAAATGGAAAACTGCCATCACAATCTGATGGCATCAATTAAAGTTGCAGGAAAATGAAGATCACCATTTGAGGCAAAAGAAAGAGCCTGGGCCAAGTTGTTTTAAGGAGCATGCTGGACATTATCCTGTTAACTCAAGATGGGTCTGAGCTTTAAACCTGAGATTCAAAAGCAGGTGTCATGGAGAGGTACCTCAAAAAGCTCAGAGATTTGAGTCAAAGATGCTTCTAGCTGTAGTTGGCTGGAGAAATTCACAGATTTGCAAGAATGACAACCCCTTTTCCCCCATCCTTGTTCTGTGATGCCTACACAAGGCTTGGCCATAACTAGAGCTCAGAAGCCCTCAAATCACAGCTCAGTGCTCCAAAGAGGACTGGTGAACTCTACCCTCCCAGGGTTTTAGATGTTCAGGTTTTCAGAGCAAGTTTTCTGGTAGGGATCCTGAGGAGCTGCTGCAAATCCAGCTACAGGTAACATTTTTCCTGGTGATTTTGCTGGTTTTGTCCTCTTCTGCTCAAGAGAAATGTTTCTGCTCTCCACACCTGGCACAAGTTCCTGACGTGAAGAAGGGTGGCTGATGACTTGGTTGCACCAGTGTCTTTAGGAGATGCCATTACATCATGGAACAGAGCTTGCTAGTCAGGGTACACAAGTGCCAGTGAAAATCCTTCAACACGAAATGCCTTTAAAATCCCCAGGGGTTGCAATGGAAATCTAATGGAAATACTGATTACGCTAAAGTGGCCTGATGACTAGTTTGTCTTCTGAGGAGATGGTGGTTCAAATAGCAAGAGGAGCAGGATGGGTTGGTCCTTCTCATTAAATCCTCCTTTGTAGAGATGATTTGACCCCAAGGAGTTGTAAAAATAAATCACAAAGCAACTCATCCTTTCACATGGGCCAGACTGCAGCAAGTGATGGATATTTTAATACCAGAGAAACCTGAATCCACAGGTTCCTTGTGAGATAATTGCCCACCTCTCATCCTTCAGCTGACACCAGCTGAACACCTTCCAGTGCGATGACATACTCAGGGCTGTTTTCAGGAACAAATTATAAACATTTCTAGCTAGAGGCTAAATACAACTTGTTTTGCCAAGAGCAGGCTCTTCCCTTGGTTTGCCAAGTGCAGATGAATGCGAGATGTATTTTTCTGAAGCAAGAAGACCCACGAACAACTCGCCAGGCTTTCTGTCCCTTTCCTCTGCAAAAACACTAATCTGTGGCACAAAAAGCACTGCAGGAGCTAAGATAAACACTATTTTTCTGCATGAAAGCCTGTTACTTAGGTGCTGCCCTACTGTGATTAACAAGCAAGGGCTCTTCCACTCCCCGGCCTCTCTGCCATTTACAGTGCAAAACACGCTCAACTGAAAGTAAAAAGCTTTGAGGCTGTTTTCTAACTGCTAGCTTTAAATTTAGTCAAATTAATGTACTGCTTCTGGAGTGCCTTCTCCATTATAAAGATTGTATCTGCCACATCAGTCCTACCTGCTCCAGCCCATTAGCTTCAGCACTGTTGAGAAGGTTCAGGTTAGGAAAAAATCCAGCTTGAGGTCTCCTGACTGCCAACTGTTGTTTCTGAATGTGCTGGGGAAAGAACAGAAAGCCATGAAAGTCTGCTCTTTTCTCCTAAGGCAGAAAACAGCAATCAATTCACACAGATCACACACCTCCTCCGTGATAAGGTGGCCTTCACCAAGGAAATCATACTGGCAGCCAGAGCCAGGATATGGGAAAGTTGGGCAGGTACTTTTTACAGGGGGTGTCCTTAGTGACAGGACAAGGAGCAATGGCTCCAGTTTGAAACTGGAAGAGGGGAGATGTAGATTAGAAAATAAGAGAAGAGGAAGAAATTCTTCACTCTGAAGAGTGGTGAGACATTGGCTCAGGTTGCCTAGGGAAGCTGTGGATGCTCCATCACTGGAAGTGTTCAAGACCAGGTTGAATGGGGCTTTGATCAACTTGGCATGGTGGGAGATGTTTCTGTCCATGGCAAGGGTGTTGGAACTAGATGATCTTCAAGGTCCCTTCCAACCCAAACCATTCTATGATACCACCCTTCCCTTCACTGTGGTCATGGCAAAGTCATAAATGAACCAGATCATTACCAAATCCAATGCACCAGAACCATCAGTTGCAACTGAGTTTGTGACAGAAATATGGAAAAAATGGTACCATCTCTAAAGCTTCAGGGAGGTCATATTTGCTATCGCTGTCCAAAGGTTTCCACTCAACCTCTGAGCAACATTCATTATGCAGAAATTTGTAAAAAAGTGGAGTCCTAACACATCCCTCCTGAGGGAAAAAAAAAAAAAAGTGCTTGTTCAAGTATAGGTTATACTAGGAAGGGGCTATTTTTTTGCTTTGGAATATGTTGGATAGGGGAAAAAGAAAACAGTTATTGTGCCTGAAATTAGTTTTCCACCTGGATTTCTGTAGCTGTTTTTTGGTGGCTTTGTACAGGATGGTTTCAGGTGTCAGAGTGGGAACTAAAGCATTGTGGGGATCTAGCTTGGCCCTCAGTGTCAGTGGGCTCATTCTCTGGCCTCAGTATAGTCCAACATTCTGTGCAAGGTGGGCAAGAAATCTCTGAGCATATTATTTTTCTTCTGGTTAATAACCAGAAAGCCCTAAATTATATCAGAATCACTTAAACCAGAGATTTAGGTTTTCTAATCCTCTCCTGAAAAGGGAGGAAAACCAAACAAACAGATTTAAATTAAAAGGACTATTATGAAATCCTATCAAAGTAACTACCAAAAGAAAAAAAAAATCCATGAAGCCTTTTTTCCTGCAGACTGTCTTATATTGCTACACCTCTGTCATAGCTTGTAATCCAGCAAATGTCTGGCAATGCAGGGACTCCAGAGGCTAAACTCTCTGCAAAACAACTTCATCTCTCCTCTACTCATCTCCTGGATCTTTCTTTTCACCAGTTCCTCTCTGATGTCACCTGTGGCGACCACAGCAACAGCATCTCTCTTCTCTTCCTTTAGTGTCACCCAGCCAGAAGACAGCACAAACTGTTCCCTTGAGCTTTGTTCCTGTGGATTAGTTGGCGAGAACATCCATGGCCAGCAGCGCTTGCTGAAGTCAGTTATCTAGGAGGAAAGTTCTCCCTGCCTTTCCCTCAGTGGCAGTATCTATAACATCACTATTCTCTTAGTGTTTCTCTATTTTTGTGAAATTTAGAGGACTTCAATTTTTATTTTTTTTAAGATCTTCACTTCAGCTTTCTATCTAGCTTGGGTTAAAGCTGATCATGGTCTGATGGTAACAGCCTCATTTCCACAGGAAACTGGGCTAAGAGACTTCTCGCCTGCACTTGGAAGCTGCCAGTTTGACAGGCTGCCAGAGCCTGCCTGACAAAAGCAGAACTCTTCGTGCTTCCTTCTGCAATGATTTTCCCATGGAGACCAAAAGTGAACTGCCAGGCCATTGATCTCCCTTGCAAACAAGGTATTGGCAGCGGTGGCAGGAGATCTCCGTGGGGGTGAAGTGTCTGGGAATGACACACGTTGGCTGCTCATTATATCAAGTCTGGTACTAACCGGTCCCTAAATTAAGAGGAGTCACTGCAAGTGAGCCACGGGCTGTTTGACTTTCATTAGTAGCTCCAAAAAAAGTCACCTACCAAAAAGTTAGACAAGACATGGAACAAGGCACAACTTTATGCCTGTGTCAGCTACATTGCAAGTTCCTCCAGCTTTTGAAAAGAACCTTTGCTTCAATCTTTAGAGGAGCATTTAATGCCAACTCAACCCAATTGCCCGTGTCTGCCTTCTTTACTACACTTGCTGGTGAGTGGCATGGCTCTGTCTGCTGCTCTGTGCTGCTCCCAGCACTAATCCTTCACTACCCCTGCCAAGATGGGTACTGGCACCAACAGTCCTGTGGATGGGAAACTAAAGCCCCTAAAGTTAAAGCCACGGTTTTTTTTTTCATTTTGAATTAGAGAATCACAGAATCATTCTGGTTAGAAGAGACCTTTAAGATCATCAAGTCCAACCATTAACCCAGCACTGCCAGGGCACCACTAAACCATGTCCCTCAGCACCACATCCATACATCTTTGAACACCTCCAGGGATAGTGACTCCACCACTACCCATCTGACTAAGCTCTGGCTCTCCAGAGAGACCCTGCATCCCATGCAGCCACAGTGGCAGAGCTGTCAATGACTTGTGTTGCAGCTATGAGTGATGAGCATTCCTGTAAATCAGACAAGCAGGATCTCAAGCCAGTCAGCAGAACCATCTGGGGAACCCTTAGCCAGCAGCTGTCTCTGAGATGTATGTTATACAAAACCAAAGTAATAGTGGCAGTGGTGATAGCTGTGCTGTGGACTTTCCATCACTTGGAAGATCCCCCCTTGCCTTCCTGTGGGCTCCTTCTCTACAGCAAAGAGGAAGGGGACCCACAGGACAGAGTTTCTATCCTCACATAGACTTTCTTGCTCTCAGAGCACATCCATCCCATGCATAACAGCTGCAACAGGGTAGGTTTAGACTGGGCATTAGAGAAAACAATGTTTACTGAAAGAGTAGTCAGACACTGGAATAGGCTGCCCAGGGAGGTGATCACCATCCCTGGATGTGTTTAAGGGTAATTTGGAAGTGGCTTTGATGGTTTAGGGGTGAACTTTGTAGAGTTATGTTACTCAGTAGACTAGGTTAATGGTTGGACTTGATGATCCCAAGGGTCTTTTCCAACCTGAATTATTCTATTGATGTGCACTGCATAAAATGATGTATGTGAGGGCAAAGAAATTAAACCATGTCTATGGTTGAGCAGACAGCCTGGCCCCACAAAGAGCTGGCACCACTTGGAGACAAGAAACTGTGGCACAGAGGAAGTTTTGACTAGCTGGTGATAGCAGGTTTTGGGACCATTACCCACTTCTGCAGCTGAAGCCGGTGTCATGTCAAACCACACATTAACCAGACATTCCTGAGGTCTGTCTGCTCAAGAAAAAAATGTGTATGAGCCAGTGGTCAACAGCTGAGACAACTGATTTAAGTTGGTGATGTAACTTTAATGCTGCACTTCTGAAGTGCCTAGATTTTCAGATCTAACAGCACCAGTTTAACACCCGTGTTTGTAATGGTTCAGGATTTTTTAAAAGGAAACTGAGCTCCTCACTGTACTCCAAAGTACCACCCTGTGCTCATCAAAACCTGCCTGGAGCATCAACAATCCTTCCATGTGCTGCTCATACCTCATGAACTTGTGGAATAGCTAGCTGGTAATGGTGGTTGTCTCCTGGAGGAGATGGATGGGACACTTCAGTGTTGGCCCTCACAGCTGCTTGCTGAACCAACCAGAGAAATGGGAGGGCTGTATGAATTTTAGGGCTACACACTCATTGGGATGATGGGGGTGTGGTGGGACAGCTCACTCAACTGGAGGGTGTTTTGGAAAGACAACCCAGGAGGGAGAGTTGCTCTGTGTGAGAAGGCAGAGGGAATGGGTGGAGATATGCCCAAGGATAGGTGGACAAGCCATGAGAGCTTGTGTGTCAGCATTACTGGAATGGACTTGGTATTCAGGAACCAAAGGTATGACTTCTGTTCCAAGGATGCAAATGGAAAACAACAAGACCTTATGCATCATCCAATTCACAGCCTTCTGCTCTTACCTTGAACCACCAAGTCATTTGACTATTTTAATCCATCACAATATGGGATTAGGGCTGGTCACCATTTTTTTTCATGATGCCTGCCTGGGACAGTGAAGTCACAACAACACTTTTTAACATTAGAAACAGAACAAATTAATAACTGTGCTCAGAAGCTCGAGGAGATTGATTTCTCAGTGTCTACAGATATCTACAAAATGCCATGGTTTCAACATTGTGTTATCAAAAGCTGGGACAGTGTGAGCACAGAGCATCATGGAAATGGCTGGAGAATCTGGCTGTCACCAGTCATATTCCTCAGTACAAAATGTTACTGAAGATACAGTATGGTATCTTTGGTACATCCAAGTATGCTCTTGCAACTCTGGAAGGCAACTTCTTTCTCAGAAGAGGTTCTCAAGGAGCAGGATGGAGCAGGAGAGTGTCCCACCACTAATTTGCATCTGCCTGAAAGCACAGTTTTCCAAAATTGTTCTTATTAACAAAACCTCACTCAGTAGGAGAGATTTTTAGCTGCAAAATTAATTTATTAAAGCTACACATCATGTTAACTGACAGGATTTGTTCCTAACAGGATGAAGAAGGAGCAGCAGCAGCTGTCCAGAGAGAAGCTTTCTCCAGAACTTTTCAGAACTGTCAACTAGAAGCTGGGGTAAGATGAGACCATGGTGTTAATTTTCATTTAGTTTAAACCAAAGCTAAAGTAGTGGTAAAATAATGTTCATTGTCCATAGACAAACACAGCTCTTCTGGTATGTGGAGACTTTCAACTTTATCATCTGCTGGTACTTGCTCATAAAAAAAACCCAAACTTGACAAATGATTATGGTACAATAAGACTTTGCCCAAGCTCTCATCATACCATAATACTAATGGTATTATGGTATCAGTACCATAATATATTAGTAGCCACCAAAGCTCACACAGATCCTTCACAATTCACATCCTATTCTCTCCTGCTTCAGTACTTTTTGAATCTGTTCAGGGAAGGGCAAATTACATAGTAAAAAAATTACACTTGGTGGGTTTCATAGCTTAGCCAGAAAAGTCTGTGCTCCAAACATGGCACTTAGTCCATGCAGCTGTCCTGGTAAGCAGTAATCATAAAGAAGCTCTGAGGGAAGAAAGCTGGCTTGATTTTTATCTTGGTTTTCTAAATTATGTGTCTAAGTTTACCCTCCATAGAGAACAGCACAAGTTTAACTGGATTTTCCCTCTCTTACTGCTTTGGCCACAAAAGTTTCCACTGGCAGAACAAATTCCTTCCAAATGCCAGTGAGCAGCTTCAAACTCAACAGCCTTGTCTGCAGTCCCATAAGGGAACCTTGGCCCACAGCAGGAACTTTGGCTGCTGTGGTTTAGCCCAGTGCTACTCAGGGGAAGGAGCCTCTGGGGGCTTCAGAGCCATCACTGCTATTTACAGGCTGATAAAGCTCAGCATGACATGGGTACAAACTCCTTGGGGTTTTTTCACTGGCTCTGGGTGCCTGAGGCACTGCAGTTACATTTCCACATCTGCCCAGCACAACAAAACTTCATGAGAAAAAGTAATTGAAAAAGCGTCCTCAAATTTCATAGTCCTTGGGACAGGTCTGAGCTGCATTGACTCTAGTAATTGAAATGGTGCAGTGGGATTTAGTCTGGAGCTGATCAAAGAATACAAATGATGTTTCTTTTTCGTTAGGTAATCCAGTCTCTTTTGTTAGATGAAAACTGGAAACTTAAGCCTAGGGGTGACTGCCCTGCTGGACTGCAGGAGGTCAGCAGAGGCTCTAGCTGGACTCAGCTGGGGGAGAAGGTGGACAGAGCACCCTCAGCCTTCTCAGCTTCCCCCTTGCAGTGATGCTGCTGATCTCAGCCAGGTGAGAAGACTACAGGTGCATGCAGGATCAGGATGCTCCTGTGCCAGGAGGATGGACTAACCAGGGTTGCTTCTGAAAACCCCACCATGCAGCTTGCTATCAAGGGGAGCAAGTGTTGTGTTCAGAGTCCCTGCTGCTCCCTGGCTCCTCTCAGGGATGTCAACATCACTGCTTTCCAGTTTTGCTTTTGCTTGCATTTGTAATTGGTGTCGAAGACCCCTCAGTCTGTGTCGTTGATAGCTCTTTCCCTTTACTGTTTTCCCAGTGACTCTCATGATCTGCCACTTTGGGTGTGCAACGTGGCTTGTTGTTTGTCAAGATTTACAGGCAGAGAAGGATTATAAAACCAAAAACAGGTTTTCCAAACCAGGATCTGCTCTCTAATAATTTCAATGTCAGTTACCAAATCACAGAATCCTAGCATGGTGAGGGTTGAAAGGCACCTCTGGGGACCATCTCATCCACCCCCTTGCTCCAGGAGGGTCACCCAGAGCAGGGGGACCAGGATCACATTGTCCAGGTGGGTTTGGAATCTCTGCAGAGAAGGAGACTCCACAACCTCTCTGGTCCAGGTTCTGTCACCCTCACAGGAAAAAAGATTTTCCTCCTGTTCAGACGGAACCTCCTGGATTCCAGTTTGTGCCCACTACCCTTTGTCCTGTCCCTGGGCACCACTGACAAGAGTCTGGCTCTATTCTCTTGACCCCCTGCTCTTTAGCTATTGATCATGATTGATCAAATCCCCTGTCAGTCTTCTCCAGATAAACACCCCTGGGGCTCTCAGCTTTTCTTTGTCACAGAGATTCTCCAGGCCCCTCAGCATATTTGTAGCCTCTTCTGGACTCTCTTCAGTAGTTCCTTGTCTCTCTAGTTGTCATAGCATTTGGGACACTTCAGTGTCCAAACATGTGCAATTAGAGAGACAAAAATAGCCTTTTTGTGGAGCATTAGTTTGGGGTCTCATTTGAACCACTCCGTGTCCTCCAGCTGATGGTAATGTCAGCTCAGCATCCCTTTGTTTCAGCAGGCTGTGTGCCAGTTTCCTACAGAGCCGCTCCAGCCTCAGCCTGGCGAGAGCCAAGCAGGGCCAAAAGGAGAGCCAAAGAGAACAGGAACACCAAAAGAGCATGAGTGTCTATTTTCCTTTCAACACAAAGCTGGATCCCATCGTGGCTAATCAGGTTGGTCAGGTTGGACAGGGCTCGATCAACCTGCTCTAGCTGAAGATGTTCCTGCTCAGTGCAGGAGGGTTGGACAAGATGACCTTGAAAGCTCCCTTGCAACACAAACCAGTCTATGATTCTGTAGCAATTGTGCCTGCAAAGAGAGATCAGAATGGATCCTGCTTCAGGTAAAGAGCTGAAGTGATGGCCCAACCTCTTGCCAATAGCAGCTCCTTGAATCAGTGGAATATTTGGACATGTGACAAGAAGCATTTTCTAGGAGAGACTCTGAGTCACTCCCAGATTTCACATCTCCATTCCCCAGGGCTTCTGGAAACAAATGGCAAGTTTTTTCTTCTGATGTTTTTAGCATTTACTTGCCAGGAAATGACAGGAAAGACTGAGCACACTATTTTAAGTAATGTATTTTTTTTTTACCTCTTATGAAGACTTTGCAGCAGGGTGATGACTCAGGACATGAGAGGAATATTGTTTTCCAGCCCACTGGATGCAGCATTTGGGAACCCAGGGCGATGCCAGCGTACGATGCCTCGGACACGGCCAGGCTCCCCCAGCACTGCCAGTGCCACTTGTCATCCTGACCTTATGTTCCAGTTTGAGGGCAAAAGAGCCTATTTTTTCCTTTCTGTTAATTTTAAAGAGATAAATATAGTCAGAGAAGTGACCTCCTACTCCTGTGGAAATCTGTAAGTTGACAACTGAACATGTGAAATTTAGCAGGACCTCTTTTTTTATATATTTATAGTCTGTTCATTGTTTTGCTTAGTGGGAGGTTATGTGGTGTGCCTTTAGACACAGTTAATTAGCACAAGGTCAGCCAGCTTTGGGAAACAATGACATGAGTCTTTGGCTAAAAAAAATCTTTTCTAGGAAAAAAAACCCAAACCAACCAGCAGCAAATAAAGAGTGTCCAATGTTGAAATGTGATTGAATATAGTCTTGAATAATGTTTCCAAATATGTACTTTTGTTTGAACAGACATTTAGGTAATTCTGGCCCTGTTGAACTCGTTGTGGCTTGGGTCTGGATTTCACCCTGACCCTGTTATAACTCACTTTAATCACACAGAACATGAGATGTAGGCAACAAGAGGTGGTCATCTGCAAAGAATAAATTATGTTTCCCATAACAGCAGCTCTGAGGAGAACCTGAATGAGCAGCACTGACCAAAAATAGGCTGTGATAGAAAACTGGCTCAAAATCGAGACCCTTCCTAGAACTGTCCAAAGCTTTTTATTTTCCTCATAGTGACTGCAGGACTAATGGGACACATGTTCATTAGTCTGCAAGAGGTTATTGTAATGAATAATAATGGATGTGACAGTAACCCTGGGGTAACTCCGTGACTCTAAAGCTGCTTCCCAGTTCTCCCATGATTAGCTTTCATCTTTTTTTGATTTCTGCCTTCTGCCACACACAGGAAGATGAAGATAATAATATTTAAAAAAAAAAAAAAAAAAAAGATAAGGACATTACCTTATAAAAAATAATGAAAATTAAAGTATAAACTAGACTGCTGCTTAGGAAAGACTTTGCTTAAGGGTCAGGGAAAGGAGAACAATTATGGTGCCTCCTGGGAAAGACAACCATTTACCAAACCTCAGCCAAAAAGACTGTGAGAGCATGTCCACGTGCTATGGAAAGGTGTTAGCAATACCTTTCAAAAAAATTCCAGTGATGCTTTTGGATGAAATGAGCAGCTCACACATCAGTGGAGGTTGGACATCTCTCCAGGTGGCTCTGAAGGTGTCTAATCCAACCTTCCTGCTCGACACAGGACAAGCTGAAGCAGGTTGCCCAGGACTGTCCAGACAGTGCTTGAATTTCTCCAGGGATGGAGATAACACAACCTCTCCTGACGTGTTGCCTTGTTTATCACAGCAAATATATACATAGGTATATTTCAGTTTGTGCCTGTTGCCTCTTCTCCTGGCATCACTGAGAAAAGCCTTTCGCCATCTTTTCCCCTTTCCATCTCTTTTTAGGTACAATAGAGATGGGTGAAATATCCTCACTGAAGATGAACCCAAAGGTTAGACCTGAGGACAATTGATGTGGATAAGTTTAATTTGATAATATAGGAACTTTAACTGTCCTTCAGCAGCACTGAAGCACACGGCCTTTCCTTTTAGTGTACAATTAGTGCCAGTTATTATATGTGAAAAGGCAGATTTGATGCTAAAGAGCTGCTTGCTGGGTCACTCCTGAGATTCATGTGGGGGCTCTACCTCGGAACTGCTGCTGCCAGAGAGCATAGTTATATTCCAGAGCTTTAGAATTGTAGAATTATTTTGGTTGGAGGAAACCAAAGGTCATCAAGTCTAACGTTAACTCAGCACTGCCAGGTCACCACTAAACCATGTCCTTCAGCACCACATCACATCTTTGAAACCCCTCCAGGGGTGGGGACTCCACCACTTCTCAGGACACCCTGAGAAAGGCCTTCACAACCCTTGAGGGGAAGAAATTGTTCCTCATGTCCAACTTAAACCTTCTCTGGCACAATCTGAGGCCATTTCTTTTGTTTGTTCCTTGGGAGAAGAGACCAACACCACTTGGCTCCAACTTCCTTTCAGGGAGTTGTGGAAAGTGAGAAGGTCTCCCCTGAGCCTCCTTTTCTCCAGGCTGCACAACCCTGGGTCCCTCAGCTGTTCCTCACAAGACTTGTGCTCTACATCCTTCCCCAGCTTCATTGCCCTTCTTTGGACATGCTCCAGCACCTCAATTTCCTTCTTGTAGAACACTGGGTTTTTTAGAACTCATCTGTGACTCCACAAGAGCCCTGATCATCATCTTCTGTGTCAGAGGGAAGCACAAAAACCTGTTTGCCAGATCATCTAAAATAATCGTACCCATGAGCCAAAGTCTGCTCCTGTTTCCCCTGGAAAAAGTGAGGACAGATTTACCTGGGTTTGGATTCATCCCAAAGTGCTTCAGGCAGAGGTGATCCCAGGCTGCAGCCAGAGATAGGAGGTCCCTGGCCTCCCTCCAAGGACTGGTGCCTTCTGTTTCCCTTCTTAACCAGAAAAAAAAAGACGATCTGGGGGAGCAGGGGTTCTTGGTGCTGCATGGAAACTGTCAGCAGAGCAGCCTCCACACATCTCAGGGTGTGCAGAGATGTTCAAGGGGAGACAGCAGAAACCAGAGCTGGGTAGGAACTCCTGCCAAAGATTGGATGAAAGCAGTAGGGACTGCTGGCTCTTCCCAGGCTGAGCCCACAAAGGGGCTGCACAGCTTAGTAAATGCCTTCCAAGACAACACTGAGTGTGGGCAATGAGGTGGGAGAGGAATGAGAGTCTTTTTGAGGGTACCAGAAAGAGGACTGATGCCATGTGGCAAATATTCGTCATGCAAAGCTTGTTGCAAATTACTGCTTGTATACAGTGTCCTTCTGCCTTTGGAGAGGGACAGTGTCTCCATCCCTCACCTTCTGAGATGTGACTGTGCAGGATGAAGTGATATTCCTGATAAAGGAGGTTGGACCAGCTGGGTGCTGCTTACTTTGATGCTTTCACACAGGGCACATAGGTGAGAAAGAAGGTGGCACCCAGGAAGCTCAGTTTATAGGATGTTCAAAATGTTCATCCATTTTGCATGGATCCCCATGTTCAGGCTGAAGTCCTATTTATTCTGGAGTTCTGTTTCTCTGGAAAGAAAAACATTTGTTTCTGAGATAGCTTTGAGTAGCACTTTATCTCCTAGGTGGTTGGTTTTGCTTTGACATGGGTGTCAGTTCTGTACGTGTAAATGACATGCCTTGCTATAAATATAGCTTCAAGTTCCATATGTTATGGAAAATGTTCCCTCAGCTACAATACACAGAGAACATGGTACACAGTTCCTGCTAGACCACTCAGAAATGCTCATTTGAGTTATCATGGCATCAATCTTTGAGCAAAGGCTGGAAGGTTTGGTTCCCAAGCTGAAGCACTGGGACGCTGTCTTCCAACTGGGTGTGACAACATACACCTTCCCAGACCTTCTGATTTGCAGATCCACCTTCTTAGTAGGCTTATGGCTGAAACAGGCTCCACAATGAAACATCACTACTAAACAAACATGAATGGATGGACACTTCAAAATCTGCCTGGACAGGTTCCTATGTTCCTGTCCTTCTCTAGGTGAACCTGCCTTGGAAAGGGGGTTGAACTAGACAATCTTCAGAGGTCCCTTCCAGCCCCTATCATTCCATGATTCTGTGTAAGACAGTTAATATGATGCAGCCCTTTCTAGAAGGGTTCTTTATTAAGAAATTCAAAGCCATGATCTTCTCAGAGGTCATTCTCCCTGTGAAATTAAGGACTAAGCCAAGTGGTTGCAGATTCAAATCCTCTCTGTAGGAAACTGTGCTCTGCTTACTCTGATGGGGTGAGCCCTAGATGGATGTCTTCTGAAGCACAACTCCAGCCCAGGCATATGGTTTCAAGTGCTCAGCTTTAAATTCTCTTTTTGTGGGATCACTGAGTCCCATAAATATGAGCAAACTGGTTACAGAGCCTCGGAGTTAAATGTGGTCAGATCATCACTTTGATTTCCATGAGAGGAAGAGATTTTGAGCTGCACACAGCTTTGTGTAGTTTTTGAACCTGAAACAAAAAAAAATTCCAAGGATAGAGTTGGACGTCTTTGGCTTTTTCATTTGAGTCAAATCCCAGGTCAATCATACTCTTGAAAAGTCTTTTCTCCCTATCTACATTAAAAGCTGAATGTACAAAACATTTCTAAAAATACTTGGTATTTTCAAATAAATTAATTGTTTAACTTTTTTTTCATTAACAGTCAAAAACCATTGAGCAGCATCATTGTCTGGTACACCCACCCACCCCCTGTGATTCAGATCTATTGACTCCAGGTAGATACCAGAGGTCCCTTTAAAATACCCATCACACTACGAGTTCAGATAGGTTTGAAATTGCTGTTCTTGTCCTTTTGGAGACAGAAACTAAGCACAAAATGTACCAGCTTGGGATGTACCAAAGTAGATCTGTATCAGACAAAAAAAAAACCACGTTACTTGCTTCTATGACAACATTGGAGACACAGAAGAAATAAGGCACTATGCATCCCACACATTAATGAGATGAAATTGCCTGATCTCCTGAAGTGACCATCAAGCTTTCTCATCAGCTCCAGTACCGAACAGCTTAATGTTCCTTATTAATATGTTTGCAAGACTAAATGTCTTGGTGCAGAGCACTGGGGAGCCTGCTGCAACTTCTGCTGCAGACTGACATATCCCACCATGACCTTTGACAGGGAATCTTGAGTTGACTGCAGCTGTGGTACCTCCAACCTAAACTTGAAGAGGCCTTGAGCATAGGGAGGCTGGGAGGAATAATCTCACAACTGAGGAAAGCTGTCAGCAGCCTGTCTTCTGCTGTCTTAATTATATGGGCAGAAGACAACCTCCCACACTGCAAACAAGAATATTATCCATCAATGGCCTGGTGCTCCAAAGTTTAAATACTATCTCTGCCAGAAGTGGTCCTAAAAGCAAGGTCCAACTGCTTAACTCCTCCACCTGGAATGTAGGGTCGAGAGTCTGGGGGTTTTTATTTTTTCATCATTAGGGTACTATGAAGATAAACTGACTTCCTTGAACCTTGTGTACTGTAAAAACAGCATAAAGGTGAGAAGAACACAAGGAAGGACTTCTGTGGAAGATTAGGTTTGAGTCTAACTTTGTGCAAAAACTCTTTGCTATTTTTCTGAATTCAAAAGGTGATCCCAATTTCAGTTCAGGCAGGAAAAACACAACTTTTGCCTTAAGAGCACAGACCCCCAGATCCACCAGCCAGCTTGGGGTTTCCCCACAGTGAGGGCCTCATAGAAGACATGACTATCTGAAATGACAGGTTCTCCTGGCACAAGCTGGGAGCTGAGGGTACTCACAGTGACCACTTGTACCCAAGCAAAGTGACAGACCCAGGTGACCACAGCAACAGATTCCCAATGGTCTCATGATGATGCAAAGCAGTGTGCCCAGGCTGAGATCAATGCAGGAAGGACAGACAAGGAGGAGAGCAGGGACCAGGCACAACACATGGCATAGCTCAGCTGTGGCTTGGGAGCTCCTTGGTAGGCAGTTGCACAGCCCAGGTGAGAGTGGTCAATGCCTATTTAATGTGCTAAGTCCCAGCTGCGGAGAAGTGGCAGAGTGACTCCAGGTGGGACTTCAGGTGGTTGCCATTGCCCCCACACCGCTCTCCCCAGAAGTGTTAGTAGGAATTGAGAATGGAGTCCCACAGGTAAGAAGCACTCTGCTTGCCTGACTGGAATCTGTCTCCTTACTTCAAAGGACTAAAAGCTGTCTGCTGCCCTGAAGGTGACTGGAAGGGAGTGCTTTGCTTGGCCTGACTTCTCATCATCTTCTGCTGTAGCCCTCCAGGAGCTCTTCATATGGAGGTTTGAAGGTAAGGTGCTTAATCAGTTTTCTGTTTAGCTGGTGTAGTAAAGTGGAAGGTTAGTTTGCTGTTGCTGTGCAACTTCTCCTTAGTTCTATTCTTCCAACTCTGCTTGTGCCAGCGGGAGAGGTGGGAGAAGCTTCCTTATTAATGGCAGCTTGTAATTGTGAGCTTGGCATCTGGCGTATCAGAGGAGATGAAATCGTTTGTTCCTGCCTTCACAAGGCTAGAAGTGATGCAGAGGAGGCAGCTTTAATTAAAACAAGACGCCATAGACCATAAAACTGCCTTATCAACTTGCAGTCACAGCACACCGTGTTCTGGAGAGCACCGGGCTGTGGAGGTGGCCCACAGGGTGTATTTGTACCTAGAAAACATCAGCAATGAGCAGTGGTATCTACTGCAAGGCCAACCTCTCGACCCTGCTTCTTGATTTCACTCCCAAGAAAGAGGCCCCAAAAGCCCACCTGCTCTGTGCAGTGGATGTTGGCACCATGTGGCAAGGTTTAATCTGTGCTTCTGGGATCACCCTGCTCAGCTTCTCCCAGCCCAGGGCATAGGAAGGTCTGGAATTCCTTGAAACTCCTCTTGCTTTATACATTGAATTACCTTGGGTATGTGAAGTGGTGCAGCAGCAGTGTGTAAAAAAAAAAATCATAGAATTGTTCTGGTTGTAAGAGACCTTTAAAATCACTGGGTCTGACCATTAATCCAACACTAACAGGTCACCACTAAACCATGTCCCTCAGCACTATATCTCCACAGCTTTGAAACCTCTCCAGGGATGGGGATTCCAGCACTGCCCTGGGAAGCCTGGGCCAGGCCTTCACAACCCTTCTGGGGAAGAATTTGCTCCTAATAACCCCTGAAAACCTCCCCTGGCACAACTCGAGGCCATTTCCTCTTGTCCTATCACTTGTTTCTTGGGAGAAGAGACCAACCCCACCAGGCTCCAACCTCCTTTCAGAGAGTCAGGGAGAGAAAACATTGTGGGCTGTGATTGTGCTGGAAGATAGTATCAAATTGTGTAAGCAAATATATATAAATAACTCTTTTAGAAAGCAAAGTAGCACATTTAAAGCAAAGCCCTTGGCTTTCAGTGTGCTTCAGGCTACGCCAGGCTGAAGGTCTCTGTTCTGCTCCAGATGGTGGGTTTGCATTGCTGGGGTCTGACCTGATGCTCAGTGGAGCTCAAGCTGGGAACATGCCTTTGCTTTTCATTAGAGACTTGGGTTTGTTGCAAACAGCTAGATGTGTTTTTTGGGAGTCTCTCCTGCCGAAGTCACAGACCAGCTTTTCCTGGACTGCATTCAATGAAACAAATTTCCACGTTGTACAGCTACGGGGTTGAAAGACTTGTGTGAAACTTCTATTAGTTATGCGTAAAGGAACTCATGAAAGTTCCAGCCCACAAGAGACTACAGAGTTACTAAGTTCACTACTTCCAAGAATTTGAAAATCATGAGTCAGGCCTCAGTCATAACTTTTTCTTTTTTTTTCTTTTTTCTTTTCTTTTTTTTCTTTTTTTTTTTTTTTTTTTTAGTTTATTTTTAATACAAAGAAACCTCAGGGTCTTTATTTGCTTACTGGCTTGTGTACACTGAGTTCTTGTTCTCAAACACTAAGGCCCTCATAGCTGGGGAAATAAATCTATTTCTAAATGAAAAGCCAGATTCTCTTGCTGTAGCAGCCCTGGAGAAGCTGATCTTTAAGTTTCATAATATTTTTAGGCTGAACGGAATGCTTCTCTAGGCTAATGCTGCCACATAATGTGGACCTGCTCCATATGGAGTTGTGTGTAGAATCATAGAATAGTTTTGGTTGGAAGAGGCCTTTAAGATCACCAAGTCCAACTGTTAACCCAGCACTGCCAGCTCACCACTAAACCATGTCCCTCAGTGCCACATCTCCATGGCTTTTAATCCCCTCCAGGGGTGGGGATTCCACCACTGCCCTGGGCAGCATGGGCCAGACCTTCACAACCCTTTTGGAGAAGTAACTTTTTAGGTGTAAAACCTAAACCTCCCCTGGTGCAGCCTGAAGATGTTTCTTCTTGTTCTCTCAACCTAGTTAGGTGATAACCTAGGTTATCACCACTGGTGTTAAGAACTGGTAGCTGGCTTTAGAAACCTCCCAGACTGAGCTTTCCAAACCAGGCAAAGCATGTTTGAGGGAAGTGCTGCGTGAACCTCCCCAGATAATGGCTGTGAAAAAGGCTGTTTCTTGTCTCCTGCTTGTTCAGGAGGAGTGAGACCTCCTGCAGTCAGTGCCAGCAGCAGGGGCAGAATGGCTGGCAAAGCCTCGAGGTGCCCTCTGCTCTTGCCTTGGGATGACACAAAGCAGTTATTTTAATCCTAGGTCTGAACTGCTGCCAAGATTTATTTTAAAATGGATATATATATATATAAAGGAAGGCAAGCGTGCGAGTCATGGGAAACTTCCGGGTACATTTTAGCCATGTGAATAATGCTGCATGTGTTTCCACTTACTCTGTGCTCCTCCAGTCCCCAAACCTGATACTTTGGATTGCTCTCTTCACTTGGCCAGAAGCACAGTGGCCAGTACATTGAGTGTCAGTGCTTGGGGACTGTGTTTTGATGGGCGTTGAGATGTTGGATCAGCTGCAGCAGGGAAAAGCCAGCACACGTGGAAGACTCAAAACTTCAAGTAGTGGAGTTGTTTAAAACAAAACAACAGCCACATGGTTTGTGTCCCTCCCTTCACTCTGGAAGACAACATAAGCAAAAGAATTCTTTTCAAAATTCACCCGTTTCTGTGAATTGCTGCCCTTAAATATCCGTATTTGTTGAAAATTCTGCACTGCAATGTGCCTTCTGGAGAAGGTGTGTTGTGTTTGTCTAGGCATGATGTTGGATCAAGTTAATCAGCTGCCCCAGATGCATTTAACCATCCAGTGCTTCAGCTGCTTTAGTGTGAGTCTCTCTTATAATTAAGCATTTTGTTTCCAAGCTGATCTCTTGAAACCAGGTCCCTGTTTGTGAGGAAATGGTGCATCTCCAAACCAATGTGAGCTGTGCTCACCTGGGCTGGGAGGTCTCAAGTTTCAGTGAAAACATTCGGCACAGCTTTGCCGACAACTTTTTCACCTTAACAGTTAATCTCTTCTGCTGGCAACAGTTACTGTTTATGCATCCAATTCGAATGACCCTTCCTGGAGCATGTTATCTGATAGGAAACCTGGTGGGATGGATGACTGAAAAACTGATTTAGAGGTGAATCTCTATACTGAAATGGTTGGACCCAGTGATCTTAAAGGTCTTTTTCAACCTAAACAGTTCTGTGATTCTGTGGGGGAGAAAACAAATCAAACCAAACAAAGCAAAGATCAGGAGCTGCATTTACCTTCTCCTAGAAGGAAAGGGCCCAAACTTTCAGCTTTAGTATTCCTCAGCACTGAATTAGCTTTAGGAGGAGGAGCAGGGTGTGAGGATCAGGGGTGCCCCCTCTTTTGGAGCTGGCCTGTCTCTTGCAACTCAGGGCTCATAGAAACTTACCAGGTTGCCTGCTCTCAAACCTGTGTGACAGCAGCAGCATCTCTTGGCTCTGGGGCTGTGAGCAGCTGGGCCAAGAGGAGCAGGATTAATGCCTGTAGGAAGTTTACATCTGGAAAACCAAGCACTGACTCAAGCAGCCATAATCACTTTGTGCAGTGACCTCCCATTGTTGCTGACTGTAGGCGTTCGACATGGTTGGAGATGCTCTCCCAAATGGGAGATGGACTTATCCTGCTCAGGGCAAGTGTGAGATGGGACAGAGAAAGGACAAGGAGGGGAGGAAAAAGAATGGATGCTCTGTTAGTCTGTCCTGAACTGCCAAAAAGTTTTAAATATAATTGTATGACCTTCTTGAGGACTCAGAAGATTCAGGTGGGGTATATTTGGGCACATCATCTGAGATGAAAGCTCTTCCAGCTCTCATTTGGTGCAGTGGAGGTTGGACTGTTGGATGTTGGTGCTTTTGAGCTGCTGCCATCTGTCAGAAGGCTGAATCATTGGCTGTCAAGTCTTAGAAATGCTCTGCCTTTTCTGAGTCACCTCTGTTCATGTGCCTGGCTGCTTCACAGGCATCTTCAGGTATGGTCCTTCAAGGTGATCAGGGATGTTTATACTACACCAGGGTGTAGTTACAGCTGATGTCTGATTCAGAGGTGGAGTTTGAGTTTTGTTTTCTGGGTTTTGGAGAGATGTTGGTTTGTTTGTTGGCTTTCCCCTGCAAAGGAGGCAAATTTCTCATTTCTGTAAGAAAACAAATTATTTGAACTGATGACAACCATTAAGATGGTTTCAGAGGTGCTGAGGTTCTTTGCTTGCTTCTAAGGGCTCATCTGGCCAATTTTTGATCTTGTGGTGATCGACACTTCCTGCTCAAGCAGCAGCAGGAGTCATTTCTATGCAACTTATCATAAAGAATAATTGTGATTATTACTAAAGAGGTGGGTGTTTGGGGTTTTTTTCTCAACAATACCAAATGGTCTGGGTGCATCTAAACTGGCATGGATCTGTGTATGCAATATGTTTTTTAAAACATGGTCACTGAGCTTGTCTGGGGAGAAACAAAATGGAAATATGTCTTAGTTACCTATTAGGGTAATGCTGAAACTGTCCTGTAGTTTCACATCTGGAAAGAAAGTGGAAAGCTTTCAGGGACTTAACTGGCTACAATGGCACTGGAGAAGCTGGAAAATTATAAGGGTTGGCATTCATAAAGTTGTTTCAAGTACCTTTTCACCCAATGTAGACAGATGTTAAATGCTTCATCAGTGAAATCATCCATACTTGAGGCTAGAGGTATATACTAGGAAACATCTGTGTGCAGGCAATACCTAAGAAACTTCCCAGTAATGGATATGAGGTTAATGGAGCAAAGTGGAATGGCAGCAATCATTTCTACTTTTCTGAATGAAAAATGTTGACTCTCCAGTGAGACATCTGGTGCCACCTTCCTCCACGGAGCCACAGTTCATTACTCAAGTTTCTGATGGTCAACATGTGATACTGCTTCTATTCAGACTTTGTAAATGGATGCCTATCTCTAGGCTTGGTGCAAGGTGTTCCGTGTATGTATATTTTTTTTCCTATTTGCAGCCTCTTTGGGGTTTGACCTTTGAAGGACTGTAAAAGGAATTTATGCTTATAAGAGTGCTGAGCCAATGGTGAGACACCTGGGTTTTGTTACCTTTTTTCTTTTTTTAGGTATCTTCAGCATGTTGCTTAGTTGTTGGGTTTTTTCTTGACCTTCCTTGGCTTAAACATGTGGTGAACTTAAAAAAAAATGCTGTAAGAAACTCAATATTATTGTATTTTGTGAATGAAAAAAGGGAATTACTTTGTGATAATAGATTATTAGCATAATGGGAATGTCTCCCAGTAACTTAATGCAGGATATCAAATGTACAGTATATTAAAATGAATATAAAATTGGGGTTTTATTCTTGCAGAACTTTCAAATGGCTCCTAAGATTAATAAATGCTGGCTGGCTGCAAGTGGGGGACCATGGAGACCTGCCTGGAATTTCTTTAGATTTCCTTGGAGATTGTGTGACATTTATGGGGCATGAAGTCCTGAATCGAGTATTTCTAGTGATAAAAAGCCCATTTGTCTCGATGCATTTGAGACTGATGCAATCATGCTATTCTTCTGCTAAAGATAAATCTAGAGTAGGGCAAAGCAATGATCTCATACTCTGATTAAGGACCTGGCTACCAGGATGAGAAGGACAGAGGACAGCCCGTTCTGCTGAGCAGGACTTGTGTCCCCTGTCTTAGAGGAGGCTTTCATAGCCTGGTGACATGGATTATAAATGTCTGCAACAGGTCTGCCTAGGCTGCTGGGTTTACTCGTGGTAAACAAGTCTCAAAAATCACACGATGCAAGCCCAGGTCCCCTTTAAGCAGTTCTTTCAGACTAGAAAATATAGTGTGAACCACGGGCAGGAGGACACGGAGCCATCCTGGGGACAAGGACTGCCAGTCCTGATGTGGCCTGTCTGAAGCTAGCTTTTAAGAAAAAATAGCAAGGGCTTTCAGTTCCAGTTGTAAAAATAGATGTTTCCCGTGTTTGCTCTGAGCAGAGCTAGGAGGATGCCATCAGGTGCTGAGTGCTCATTATTGGAGCTTTGCTTTGCTGGCACAGAAATTAGAGATGCCTGAGAACAACCTCAGCTTTATTTCTACCTGCTGGGCACAAATTATTTCAGAAGGAGCTCAGACCTGTGGTTGTGTAATGAAAGGCTGTGCTGACCTTGTTTGGTGTGGAAGCCACGCTGGATGTCCCAACTGCACAGCTCGGGCAACTGTGTTGTCCTGGAGGGACTGCAAAACACGAGCCACTTGTTACCTCAGCCTTCAAACTTGGGGCTGAAAAGATGGTTGCAAGTACTAAAGATGCCAATTAGGCTTCCAAATCAATTATGCGAATGGTGAACAGCATCACTAATTATTAATGCATGGAAAGCTGTATGAGTGTCAATACAGACTTCAAAGAGTCACTTGAGGCAGATGTTTTATTCCTGGTGGACTCATTTCCCCTGTAGTTATTTGGTGTAAGGACTCTGCTTGTACAGAGGGTCCCATGAGGTTTTCAATGTTAGTGTTGATTAGGGACATGTAAGGTGTATTTGATGTGTACGTGAAGAGATGCTCTGTGATATCCTCTGAAGGGTCAGTTACTTCCTACATGTGATCAAACAAAAAATTAGAACAACACAACACTAAAATCTTAATATGACCTCAGTGCTTAATTACATTTTCTTCAAATGGACACTAAATTACAAAGACATCTACCTTTTCATGGACCACAAGTCTTCACTATTACATTATTTTATTCTAACTTCTCTGTTCCTGCCTTGTGGTCTGTTACTTTGTCTGTAAAAATGGTCCCCTCTGATGCAAATTTCTCACTTGTAAGCAAATAAAGGAAAGGACCATTAACAGCAAACCATCCGACGGGTATTTAATTAAAGCACGTTGGCAACTTGGTGGCGGGAAAAAAGCTAATGGGTTGGAAAATCCTCTGAAAACTGGGTGACTTTATCTTTACTGGCATCAGTCAGCTCTTGAGTTAATAAATCAAACTCTTGGCAGCTGAAGTGTCTCATCAGGAGTGTCAGCAGCTAAGGTATGAGGTTGTTCTTTGTCAGAGGCTTGATGTGTGTGCGTGGTGGGAATGAACTGATGACTTCGGACTCCTTAGGCATCAGAAGTCCCCTCTGGAGAGGGGACATATGTTTTCCCAGTCTCTGCCTCTCTTCTGTGCTTGGTTACGTGACTTCCCCTTGAGAACATTTCCTCTGAATATTATTCATAAATATTTCCAAGAAACCAACAAAATATTGTTTGGCTTCTGTCTTTTTCTCAGTCTTTTATTATTATTATTATTTCTGAGTAGTTTTTCAGCAGGAAATGTTGCTGCTGTTAGGTTTTTCAGCAGGTGGGGAGGGAGTGGGTTATTGTTTCTGGGTTTGGGCAGTTTGTTTGGATGGCTGTTGACTTTGTTGTTGTTGTCGTCTTTCCCCTCCATTTTTGGCAGTCTGGGGAAGTGGGTGGTTCCCTGGTTTGTTTTTTTGACAGTTTGAGAATTATTTTTACGGGTTGGCTTTTGTGGGGGTGAAGTTTTCTTTGGGATTTGGTGTTTGTTTGTAAGGTTTGTTATATCTCGGGGCATTTTCTTTTTTGTTCAGCTTTTGTTTTTCTGAAGTTCAGCTTTCTCTTGGTAGCTTTCAGGTAGCTTCTGTAGCTGTTTCTTGACAGTCTGATTTACAACCTGAAAGTGCTTTGCCCTTCAGTCTCAGGCTGCCCATTGCTCAGGGAAAATGGGGCTCAGAATTGCTTTGGTCCTTGAGAAAATCATAGAGCAAATCCACATTTCTGGGCAGTGTAAGAAGAAGGTAGTGACTGGCAATAGCAGCATGCACTTACAGGGGATTAATTATGTGTAACCAACCTAATTGCTTTCTGAGAAGAGATGGCTGAATATGTGGATGAGGAGAGCAGTGGATGTCACTTACCTTGGCTTTAGCCAGGCTTTCGATGCAGTGTCCCTCTGCTTTCTTGTATCCAAGTTGGGATGTTAGGGTCTGGATGGGTGGACTTCTAGATCTGTGGGAATACTGACTGGACCATCAGGTCAAAGTGTTTGGTGGTTTGTGCTCTACCTGAAGGCTGATTACAAGTGGGATTACTCAAAACTCTTTCCTGGGATCTGTTCTGCTCCTGCTTTTGGAAGGAGGTTGACTAGAGTCCTCCTGAGGTCCCTTTTGACCTGAATAATTGTGTTGTTCAAACAAGCTGATGTCAACCAGATGTCAATGTTAAGAGCACACCATGCTGACTGCCTATTAAAATAACTTTCATGTAGATGTCTCTAGTTGGTTTTCAGCTAAAGGGATGGAGGTAGACTCTGAGCCTGTAGCCAGCTTTGTCAATGCAGTCATCTGAGACTTGCATTAGCACTATTCCTTAAATTTTAGGCATTATGTAAATTATATTTTTTTTTTTTTGCATAGCTCCATAGTATCCAAACAGTGCCTCTGAGGTTTGTTTGCTCAAAAGCTGAGCCTATAAGGCATTAAAAAACATGAACACACAAACACAAAAAAAAAAACCCAAACAACAACAAGAAACACAACACAAACCAACCAACCAAAAGCACCCCAACATAAACAAGCAAATAAAAAACTAAACCAGCCAACAGGTCACATGGGTATTTTGTCCACCTGCCTTAGCCTATTCCCAGAAGAAGCCACATCCAGAAAGTGTTTTAACCCTAAAACATCCCTTCAAGTAGTCATCCTCCTTTTTTTTTTTTCTCTCCCTGCCCTTGTGAATATAATAAACCAACTTAAAAGGCATCAAACAAAACTGACGACTGATTGGAAAATGGTAAAAATTCGAGTTTAATGGGTTTTTAGTTCAACAAAATTTAAATTTGGAAGCTAATGTATTAGGTTGGGGGTTTTTCCTCATACTTTTTTTTTTCCCTCCTCCCTCATTCACTAAGGGTTAGGAGATGGAGGGTATTTCCTCCTGCCTTGATTTCTTCTCCCTCATTTTCCACCCTTGAAGATTCAGTAGGTGATGATCTAGAAAGTGAAGTTATACACTTAAAGAGTCCACCTAAAAGGCTTCTGCAAGTCTGAAAGAAGCAGCAACACGTCTCTTACCACACTTTAATCCTTGAATTTCCAAGTACTGGAAAACTGGTCCTAGCCCTCTCAGCAAAAACCATGACCTGGAATTACCAGGTTTATTTAAACCCCAGCTGCTCTGAAGCTGGTTTATCAACTCTGTCAAAGGCCACAATTCCCCATTGAGCTCTCCTGCCAGGTGGAGCCTGTTTTGAGTTTCTCAACAGCCACATAAGTGTAGACTCCTAAAGTCAATATTACCATCAGTCAGGATCCTTCCTGGCAATAAAGGATTATTTTTTTTTTCCTGCAGCACTGATACCTTAGATGATAAATACACTTTAATCCATGTTTAGCAGTCATATCAGGATAAATTAATGTGACGTGGTGGAGCCTGCTAGGATTAGGTAAATCAAAGTTTCAGTCTATCAGTGCTTCGGTTTTGATTCTTAACAGTGTTTAACTCCCTTAGACTTGATTTAGATGGTTTATCTTCTGACTGCTTAATTTCAGATGTCTGAAGGCTGATGTGGAGTTGTCTGATCCCCCTGTTCAGGTTCTCTGCACTGGCAGCAGGGAGAATTTAAACCCTAACATCTACCTCTGTACTTTATCTGAATGAAACCTTCCTCCCTTCCAGCCCTTGGGGAGATGACAAAACTTTACTTACCTGCAGTCTACTGAAATCCACCAGTGAAAGACCCTGAGTGAAAGCAACAACTTGTGCTTGGGGTTTGTTGTTTTTTTCTCTCACTAAGGAAACACCTTTTTTTTCTGTTGTTGTTATAAATGGTAAAAATGAAGGAATACTGTTTCATTCACATCCTTCTGGACTGGTTGCCAAAACAATGTGGTGAACAAGAAGGTTGGGGATTTTGTTAATTGAAGAATCTTCTTGCTAGCACCATGACACTTAAACACAC